>APFE031301945.1:34023-63309 GCA_000404065.3 Pinus taeda
GAAAACATATGGACACTGAGAAACTGTATATAATTCTGGTGAAGCAAGAAAAAATATGGAAATTGAGAAACTGCAACAGATTTAAGGTTTACCTAACAGCACACTGTTCAGTCCAAAAATATAATATGAGTTTCCTTCTCACATATTCCTCGAGAACATGACCTCTCGGATAATGGCCTCTTCCGAGCAGCCGATACACAAGTCAAAAGGTCTCTTTCGATTCTTTGATTGGTACAATTTTAAACAATAGAAGAAAATGTTCCAGAAGATAAAAGAATTTCTGTCAAGATGAGATCCAACTAAGAGCAATACTGAGATCAGAACATTCATTTTCTTATGATTGTTATGTTTATTCCTTAGTGTTTTAGGACCAATTATTAAGTATTCCTTCTATGAATTAATATTTGCAACAAATGCCTCAGAACTGAAATGATAAACAGTCTATAGTGAAAGTCACAGTGAGGGGAATTTGGGCCTTAAAGGGCTGCAGTTATTCTTCAAAGGTTAATATACCAAGGTGGCAACCTCTGTATACCTCAAACAAGTCCTCAAACCTTCCCAAAAGGGCACAATACACTTGGCAACCACAAAGAACTAGTACTGAAATGCAATGCAAAGGTGCCACTGAGCTTACTGCTGTAGCATTCGCTGATGCGGACTGCAATCTCAAGGTTAGTCACAAAAAAATTTGCTAGGAACAAGAACCCGTGGACAAGGATCAAAAACAACAAAATGAACCCACTGTAACTACTGCCAAGCATACATTTAGTTTACTTATCACTCATCAGAGGATTAGTCAAGAGTAATTTCTGAAAGCAAATTTTATGCCAAGAGTAAAACACTAATTATATCAGAAGGCGGCAATTCTATAACAGACCTCTGTAAAACCAAATCAGCCCACTAGCTTTCAAGCTAGTCATCAAACAGTGAAAGCCCAAAACACTTGTAATAGTCCTTCTGATTATTATGTCATTTCTTATTGTACCCTAGGGCTTCGTTTTATTAGTTTCTCAATGTGATAAGGATGTTTATGATGCTTCAAAAATTTGAAAGGATATGATAGCCTGCAGTAAGTGAAAGTGAGAGAGGCACAAAACCACAAAGCCCTACAGCCCTTATTTCAAAGGCTGGTGTACTACTTCTAAGTGACCAGGTAGCAGTGTTTCAGCTATGCAACCCCTCCAAAGAGGAAAGTAATCTCCTGCAACCACAGAACTTAAGCCCTGGCCCATTTTAATGTGCTCATCCTCTGAAGGTGATGCTTCAGATTCTGAGCAAATTCCTTAAAAAAGGGACAGGGCAAGGATCAAGTAACAATGTTTAGCCCACAAATCAATAACTCCTACAAAATGCAACGCTATCCTGCAATGACAAAGCATTAGTTCTGCAATTAAACACAAATGAGTAACAATGGACAGTAGCCTTAAAACAGCCCTGCAGAACTGTGATGGCAAATTTTGTAAGAGCACACAACTGTCAAACCCCTCAAGATTTTGTTAGGCCTGCACAAGATCAGATTAGTATCAATGTGTTAACCATGAAAGCAATTCAGCAAGCTTAATCACAAAATATGAAACTGCCCTATGGAGGAGAAGATTGAACAAGGAGCCCGACAATATCTGAGAATGAGAGCAAGCAACAAAAGAAATAGCTACATAGTTCATGAAGCTTAATCACCCAATCTTGCTGTAACAGAATTAGCAGAGCACCCAGTGAACGGGCCTTTATTAGTCTATCTCCTCACTAGAAGTAAAAGGCTGGCACTAAGGACACATCTAAATGTAATTGTAACAAGAAACATATCATAAGAAATGAAAAATGTAAATGCAATCTAATATGATGAGAATGACACATGCCTTTCATCAAAGCATATCTTTTATCTTCAGCAGATCAGCATTTTTCACCCCTTCTAACCATTTAATATATCAAAGCCATAAAAAAAACATTTTTTGATTCTATTCACTCGACCTCAAACTGCCAAAGTTCATGCTACAATTTCAGCCATGGCAGATATTCACTTCATAAACGGTTTAACAGCAGAAAAACAACGTGCCAAGAATTGCAGAGACAGTGCGAAATGGAAGGAGATGAAAAGGTTATTTTACGGAAAAAACTACATACATTTTCAGGCCAAGGAAATATACAACTTACCTCAATACTCCAATTCAATCTCCAATGCATTTAATAACAAGACGGAGTAGGAGTTGAAAAAAGAAAGAAATCATTCAAAAATCAACACAGGAAAAAAAACCATTGGACGATTGGGTCTGAAACTATGAATTCATGCAATCTAAGGAGGAAACAAAATTTCAAACCCTGGATTCACTGTATCTAGAGAAGACTCTGATTTATTGTATCTACAGAAGACCCAAATTATGAAACCATGAGTTCATTCAAAACTATTGAAAATATGAAACGATGTATTCATTTAATCTAGAGAAGGCCCAGAATAGATAAATTAATCCCCTAAAGAGGTTAACGCTTTAACTATTAGAGTAAATTTGAACACATTCATACCCCTATGCATTGCTCTGGTAGTGGACGAAGGCCAACGTAAGAGTTATTCATCCAGTCTCTGTGACAATCAAACATTAATAACAGCAACAATTCTTAAACATTCTATTTCAATCAAACTATTTAAGAATATATTTCAGAAATGTGTGGTTTTTGTTCAGATTCGAATGGACTTTCAAGATCTCCAGGTGTGAGACCCCACTACAGTTATCTGTAAAAATACAATCATGAAGGCTAAACATGTATTAATTCACTCAAATTAACATGGAATAAATACTACAGTTTTCCCAAATCTGAAGGAATAGATCCGTTGAGCCCGTTGTTATCCAGTGCTAAAGTGCTCAGATGAGATTGAGTGCAGAAGGATTTCGGTATGGAACTCTGAATCTCACAGAAGAAAGGCTTAACAGCCCAGAATTATAGATGCAGAGTAAAGACTTTAAAATGAAATTTTAATACTGCTACCGGAACATTACCACAAAAGAACCAGATTAAACAAATTTCTCTAACTCGGTATTAGATATGAGAATACAGATCCTGGATGAGATAGAGTTCAGATTTAAAACGAAAATTTTAGCAATACAACCGGAACATTACGACAGACACAGAAACCCCACTGAACAGGAATAAATGGCATTATAACAGAACCAAAAAAAAAAAAAAATAGAAAATACAACATGCTTCTGCACCATCAAATTTACAATCCAACATGTGGGAGAAAATACCATTTCTACGAAAACTACAAGTCCAATTGGTTTGCACAGAAGCAAATTTAGCAACTTCATTAAACGTTGAGATGTTACCATACCCAATCGTTCAATTCCAGTCTTGTAGGCAGGTATAATGTTTGCCATTGAGCCTTGTTATTATAATGGGATCAAATATTTTTTTAGTTTAATTGAAGTTTTTTAGTTTAATTATGTGGTTGTATGTTTGACATTCATGGTTTTGTGTTGTCATTGGGAATTTAAGACACAAATTCCACATCATATTAAGGATTGTATTCTATACACATTCATCCTTCTCATGATATTATTAGAACTGGCAATTACCCCCGAAGGTGCAAAGGTGTGCCGATAAAAGGGAGTTAGTGTAAGAAGATCATATTGAAAAGAAGAGCTAATTGTTGAAACTTAGTGCTCTAAAAAAAACAAGGAGACTCATATTGTATTGCCACCATATAGAAAATGATGTAGCTAAAAAGGCATACTTTAATGTTGTATTTTAATTTTGCAATAAGCTACAACAATCAGATTCTTGACAGGAGAATAATGTTAGCGTACTTAAAGTCTGGTGCATTCATTAGTCCCTCATTGCTTTCTCATGCAGATTCTTTGGTTCTTTTATTCACATTAATATCTTATTATATGGTATGACATAATTAATATATACTTTTATGATTCACTAATTCATTGGAAAAGTATGTAATCCTATAATCTTGATATGGTATACTGGCATGCTGGTGTAACCACTCACCACTGGTTCACTTTACAAACACAGTTTAAATAGCACTTACCTTTAGTGATCATTTTTTTTACCTGCATCGCGGGTTCAGTCTGATCTTAAAACACAGAAATAACATTCTGCGAATGTTGATCATATTATTTACTAATTATTTGTTCGATTACTGCCCTTTACCAATAGTAGTTGCTTGGCATTTCTCTCGTCCATTATTGCATAAACACAACTCTCTCAATATGATATTCTAGTAAATTTAATTTTGCATTGCAAATGCCATTCAAATTACATGTATCTGCTCATTTACTACTCATATCATTTGTATATTGATCATCATCAAGCTATATGATGGTATGGTTAATGCATTAGATGCATGTGGAGATGATATGATGATTCACAAGACTCCACAATTGGGATCATAATCGACATTCGGAAAGGTGGATGTGATGTTATAAACCATGTTTCTTTAAAACTTGCGATTTTGAAGCACGAGATGAAGCCATGGTGATGTGGAGGATCCACATGGCAGAGGACATGGCAGAATGATGTATTATCGTAGATCGCAAAACAGGTAGGAGGCTTAGTGGTTTTTTCCAAAGGGTTTGAAGTGGCAAGTGGTTTTTGAAGGGGGGGTCCAAAATAATGGAGGAGTGACACGTAGAGATAGGGCTTAGATGGGAAAACCACTTTTCGAACCCCTTGTGAGAAACTTAAAAGTGAGCACAGGGGGTCTGAAACCATTATCTGTCATTGATTTGAGCAAATAGATTTGGACCATTCATTTTAGTAGATAATTCTAGCTTTGGTTATATCGCAATCGACGTTCAGAGCGGAGGTACAAATGACATATGTTTTTAAGTCCCGAAATACTTGCGATTTGCGATGGGTGGGATGACATGGTGAATGAAATCACACATGACATGGATATGACATGATTTGATCACAATCGCAATTGGTGGTGTTGAGAATTTTTTATAAGCCTTGTTCCTTTGAAACTTGTGATTGCGAAGTCCCAAGGTGATGTGGCAATGACATCACAAATGACATCATGATGTGACGTGGCGAGCAACATGGAAGATGATATGGCGGGTGATGTCGTAGCTAATGTGGATCTGACGCCATTGATGATGTCATATCGCAATTGACATGAAATCTCATATCACAATCACACTTGGCATAAGGCTTGACTCTTTGGAACTTTGTGATTGCGCTGATGCAATATTTTGATGAATTGCAGTGAATAATCCTCACAGATTCGAGCTTAATCGTAATCAAAATCTGGTTAAGGAAGTAGGTAAGAGTCAAGAATTATGGAAACTATGATATCTGTGGATGTGATATTTTAATGAATTACAGTGTATAATATCATCAGGTCTGGGCCTTATCACATATTTCAATCGAGAAAGGGAGCAAAGTATGGGCTTTAGAAATTTTGTGATATCTTGCGGATGTAGGATTTTATGGATTTGCATGTATTTTCCCATCAGGTCTAGGCTTTATCACAATCACAATAGGAAGGAGGCAGGTCTTTGAGCTTTGAAGCTTTTACGATAGTCGCGAACACGATATTTTAATTAATTACAATGGATAATGTCGTCGGGTCCAAGGCTTATATCGCAATCGCAATCAACGGTGTGTAGCAGGGTTTGGCCTTAAGCCTTGGGATCTTGTGATAGTTACAGATGCGAGTTTTTTATTAACTGCATTAACTCCATCATTAGGTTTGTTATCATATCACAATCGTAAGGGGAATGAGCGGAGGGGTATTTTCCTTTAGAATTTTTTGCAATGCAAGATCTTTTATGAGTCGGAGTTTATAAAGATAAAACCTTTGGGAATTAAAACTCCGATTATTTTATTTTTTTATTATTAAATAACCATTTTTTTTAATACTTTAGGTTTTTGAAACCTAAGTATAGTTTTGGTTTCGGGGGCTATTAAAATTTTGGTTTTTTGGATAATCAAGGTTTAATAGTTGGGTATTAATTAAAAAACCTAAGTATTAAACTTTGGTTTAGTTATTTATTAACAATTTTTATGTTGATTTTCTAAAACTAAAGGGTCCCTATTTTAATATAATAAATTTCATAGGAAATTTATAATACATTAAAATGGGTGTTGTTGAACAGAACAACAAGGGTTTACAAGTTCGTTGGTGAAATATAAGAAAGCTCCATGGCCTATGTTTCCTCTGTATACCATGGCCTATTGTATTAAACATCTCAAGGATGCATAGGAAGAAGCCAAAGATTTTGAATACTTCAAGTATGGTGAATTGAGTTTTCACATATATGGTCAGCATTTCCACCAAACATTACAAAGAAATCAATTATAGTTGGGCATATGATTCACTTTTTGATGAATATGAGGAGAAGATAAATAATGTATTCAATGTTGCCAAAGCCTTGGAATATTCTCAAGGGATTGGTACTTCTCTACCTTTAGACAACCTTTAAATATTTAGATGGAGAATCTCAGGTGTTGAAGAATCTAGGGAAATTATGTGTATTGTGATTCTTCTTGACTAGATAACAATTTTTGAAGTATTTTTACTTTTCTTGTTAGCTTAATCTTCTTCTTATTATTAATGAATGTGTGTGTATTTAATCAAACTGCTACCAAAACCATAAGAACAAGAACACAAGATTTTGACTCTCTGCCAGGGCCAAAACCTCTCTTCTCTTGAGAGAAAAACCCTTTAGTAAGTTTCTATTATTGAAGCTTCTTATTGATCAATGCCAAACCATAGACCCTTGACTAGGATATCCTACAAGAACAAGTGAAATCTTTCCTCTTTTCTGCACTATGTTTCCCGGCACATGAAATTCTTCCTTCTGGCAATTTTCTTCAAGCACTTTGTCCTTTTCTTCACTTCTTTGTCTAGAGATAGACCTCGACTATGTTAGCTTCTTGGTGAGATATTCTTCTTCTTTCCTTCAAGATGTTCTTCACTTAAGGAGACACCCTTCTTAAGACACTTCTTGAATTATGGATGTATGGTTGTATAGTTGCCCTAGTTTTCTCACGTGTGGTACGTACCCTAGAGAATTAGGGTCCCTTTCCTTCGCTAGAGAGATAGGATTCTTCGTTTCATTTGGGATGCCTTGGAGACCTCGTTTCAAGCCCAAAAAAATTACTTTATGGATTTTTTGTCCTTGTTGTCATATCTGCAGACTTGACCTTCCTTTCTTCACACATGTGACTGTTTCTATCCCTAGAAACAATCCTCTTCACTTCAGTTCTCCTTCACCTTCCTTTATTGCACTAGGATATCTCTTCTTCATCCTTTTCTACCTTTTTTCTTGCCTCCTTTCTTCACAGATTTTAGAGATGCTTCATTTTTTTCATGGAGAGGGAGTGGACAACCTCTATATATAGAGGATTGTCCCTCTTTTAGGCCAACTTGTTGTTCTTAGGCCAACTTGACTATTTCTTCATTATTTTGCTACTTGAAGGCTTTCATTGCAAGGAGATGACTTTGAATTTTCTTGGAGGTATTCCTTTGACCTTTATACCATTTTATACATAGTGTAACATGCCCTCAAAGGGTATTACATAAATACATTGACTCTTTGACTTCCTAGAAGCACTTAAACATGTGCTTGAGCTACTTCAGTGAGCAAGAAACTCTTTGAAAAATATTATAAAAATAATTTCTCTTTTCTTTAATAAATACAAATATCAAAGATACATTTATGAAGACAAAACCTAGTTACACTTTCTTCAACACTCTCTCTTAACTAGGGAGGTATTCATAAATCATTACAAGGTGTTTGGTTATTTTTCATTCTTGAAGAATTCACATCAGAGAAACATGATTTGCAATCCATCTAATATAGCATCATATCAATCAACATTGTCCTAGTGCAAGGCCTTGACTAACATATCCATCTCATCATGAGACCATGAGCTACAATGCTTGTGAGACGAATGATTTATAAATGCCTTCATCATTGTCTCTCAAGGTACATACCCACCCAAGTGAGTATGACCTTCTAGGACTATTCTTATCTTGGGTTCCCAACCCTCAAAGGATATTAGTCCGCTCACCTAATCTTTTCTTGGATGCCATACACTTCCTCAAAGAGTATCAAATGCCATATGATTACCCAATCCTCCCACTCTTTCATCCCAAGTGAAGACAAGAATGTCATGTCTATCACTTCCTCTCAATTGAGGAAGACATGCCCAAGTATCTTTTGACAAGGTACTTGTCCAAGTTCCTTTGTTATTGGGAAATTTTTATAACTCCCTATTAGCTAGGGACTTTTCCATTCATCAACAACTTATTCTTTGTGGGTTCTCCAGCTTCTTGATCTCCTTCCTTCATTTGATGTCATGAAGTCTTTATTCAAAATTCTTCTTGGTAGGGCACCATCCATTGATCACTTTCTTTCCTTCTTAGTCATGTCATTGATTCCTTTGTGGAAAGTGGATTTCTTGTCATATATCAAGTTCTCTTGTCATCTTATTATTCCTTGCAATCTTGTCTATGCTTTGGATTACTCTTCACATGGATGCTTCTTTGTACTTGTGTGTTCCCATGCTTTGATCTATTAGCCTTTCATGGCTTCATCCTGATATTGCTTCAACATTAAATGGTGTTTTTGATGGATGGATTATTCATCATGACACCTTTATAGAGTAGGATCAGTTATCTGCACCTTTCATATCTCCAAGGCCTTCATAGGTGTCAAGGGTCCTTTGATCTTTTCCTTTCTTAGTAAAAGTTTTCCTACCTTCTTTCGGGAGATATTTAATGGATCTCATCAGATAGTGATTCTTGGTAATCATGGTGTTCTTCACATGCTTGATCTCTTTCTTTACTTGCTTCTTCTTGGATAGATTGGCCAACCACCTTATGCTCCTTGTGAGAGCACTTATTCATTGCTTTCTTCTTGGAATAGTCACGATTCCTTCTTCACTTGATTTTTTGTTAGAAATATTATACTCCTTATGTGAGTATTTCTTTTGTTGACCTTCATTGCATTGTAGTACATGCCTTCGAGCATGTAATTGATGAAAGAGATTCTTTCCTACTTGATCATGTCATAGAAATATTCCCATGACTCAATAATATACATGTGATAACATGACTAAAATTGATGCATACATACCTCATCTTGATTTTCCTTTGATCATCTTAGCTTCATTTGGTTGTCCTTGATGTGGCCCTTCTTGCTCCATCTTAGCTTTCCCGCATATCATCCTTTTTCTTGAATCCCCTAAATGTGATTCCTAATGAGACATTTTCTTTTGTTTATGAATCTTCTTTTGAATATTCCATCATGGTGGTCTTATAAGATTCTTAATCATGATCAATTTTATTTCATAGTGGATGAGGTCCTATTATACGTATGCTTCTTCTACATGAATATCTTGAGCTATATCTACCACGCTCCTATATTCTTAGAAGACATATCTAACCATGCATTTTTGTTCTCATTTATAAATGCTCTATCTACATGAGTATCCAGAACTCTATGTACTTCATGCTTCTAGATTCTAGAAGATGTTTCTAGCCATGCAATTTTATTTTATTCCCACGTGCTCCTATCCTACACAAAACTTTGAAAGAAGACTTTAAGTAGAGTTTGACTTAGTCATAATAGAGATCCAAAGGATCTTCCTTCTTTTTCTTATTTTTTTCTTCTTTCACCTCTTGAGTCATGTCAGCTTCTTCCCTGATTCTTTTGTTGTTGTTGTCCTTCTTTAGTTTAGGACAATTCCTTTTGTAGTGTCCATATTCTTAGCATCCATATCATTGGATTTTGGACATATATTTGTTGTTTGTTGTTCGTGGACCAAATTTGCCAAATTTTCCCTTTCTCTTGGACATGGTAGCAAATGCTTGCTCTTTTGATCCCACATATTCCTTTGCTTTAAGTTTGTTTTCCTCTATCTTGCATAGAGACCACATTTCACTGAGTGTGGTTGCTTCCTTCTTGGCATATATTCTTGATGTGAAGTTTCCCCAACCCTTAGGTAGATCATTGAGTACTACAATTGTCATTTCTCTATCAGACATGACTTCCCCAAGCTCTTGAAGTTGATCCCTCATCTCAGAGATGTTCATGAAGTAGGGAGCTCTTCCTTCCTTTGATATCTTCATCTTTTACAATTCATTTCTTAGAGAGATTACTTCTCAGGTTGTGTATACCGAGAATAGATCTACTAGATTTCTGATAAATTTCTTTTGATGTTTCAAATTTGGAGACACAAGGAATGAAAGAGTCCTTGATAGATTCTATTAAAATATTTTGAGCTCTTGTCTCATCCTTATTGTACTTGGCTAAGGGTTGGGTTTGTTGCTTAGCAAGGATAGCAATATTCCCTTTGACATGTTCTAGAAGTTCATTCTATTTTAGAAGTAAATCAATCCTCTTATTCCATGCAAGAAAGTCATTGTTACCTATCAATTTGTTTCTTTCCTTACAAAAATACATTTATGTATATTCATAAGGGGACATTTACTTACTTGATATATTTGGATATGTAGTTGATTTCATTTCTCCTTGAATTCTTGATGGCTCGCCTTCCTTGAATCTTGATGTTCCTCAAGATGTTTTCTCCAAGTGGGTTTGCTTAATGATGATACTTGATTAATTATTTATGGCCTGATGTAGGTCCCTCTTTGATCTGCTCTTCTTTGTAGTGCCTTTATGTAAGACTCTTCTTCTTTCTCTATAGTCTTCCTTGATGAATGATATATGGTAGACCTTCTTGTCCTTGAAGTAATTGATACTTCTTGGCTTGAAGCTTCAACTTTGTAGATGTGCTTCCTTGATGAGTTACCTTATGAGTGTTCTTGAGGTGCCCTTTCCTTGATTTTTCACCTTGGCTCTGATACCATGTTGATAAATCTAGGGCAATTAGGTGTACTATAATTCTTCTTGACTAGATAACAATTTGTGAAGTCTTTTTATTTTTCTTGTTAGCTTAATATTATTCTTGTATTTAATGCATGTGTGTACTTCATCAAACTACTGCCAAAACCATAAGAACAAGAACACAAGATGTTGGTTCTCTACCGGGGCCAAAACCTCTCCTCTCTTGAGAGAAAAACCCTTTAGTAAGTTTTTCTTATTGAAGATTCTTATCGATCAATACCAAACCCTAGACCCTTGACTAGGATATCCTCCAAGCAGAAGTCAAGTCTTTCCTTCTTTCTGCACTATGTTTCCAGGCACATGGAATTTTTCCTTCCGACACTTTTCTCCCAGCACTTTATCCTTTTCTTCACTTCCTTGTCTAGAGATAGACCTCGGCTATGTTAGCTTCTTGATGAGATATTCTTCTTCCTTCCTTCAAGATGTTCTTCACTTAAAAAGACACCCTTCTCGAGACTCTTCTTGAAGTATAGATGTATGGTTGTACAACTACCCTATTTTTCCCACATTTGGTACGTACCCTAGAGAATTAGGGTCCCTTTCCTTTGCTAGAGAGATAGGCTTCTTCACTTTATTTGGGAGCCCTTGGATTCCTAGTTTCAAGCCAAAAAAATACTAGTTTATGGACTATTTGTCCCTATTGTCATATCCGCAAACTTAACCTTCCTTTCTTCGCACGCTTGAATTTTTCTAGCCCTAGAAACAACCATTTTCACTTTGGTTCTCCTTATCCTTCCTTCGTTGCACTAGGAGACCTCTTCTTCATCCTTCGATATCCTTTTTCTTGCCTCCTTTCTTCACGGATTTCAGAGATGCCTCATTTTTTTTATTGTTAAGAGGGAGTGGAAAAACTCTATATATGGAGGATTGTCCCTCCTTTAGGCTGACTTGAGGCCAACTTGCTGTCCTTAGGCTGACTTGACTATTTCTTCATTATTTTTCTGCTTGAAGGCTTTCGTTGCAAGGAGATGACTTTGACTTTTCTTAGAGGTATTCCTTTGACTTTATACCACTTTATACATAGTATAACATGCCCTTAAAGGGTCTTACATAAATACATTGAATATTTGACTTCCTAGAAGAACTTAAACATGTGCTTGACCTACTTGAATGGGCAAGAAACACATTGAAAAATATCATAAAAATAATTTACCTTTTCTTGAATAAATACAAATATCAAAGATACATTTATGAAGACCGAACCTTTCTTCAACATCAGGAGAGCATGAATTTAGAGGAAAATAAGGTTTCACTAAAGAGGAAATAGGAGTAGAAGGCCAAGAAGGAAATATTGAAGAAATAAAGGTCTAAGCAAAAATCCAAGAAACAAGTTGAAGAGGAGGCTAAGAAAAAGAAAGCTGAGGAGGAAACTAGGAAGAAGAAAATTGAAGAAGAGGAGATGAATAAAAAAGAGGAAGAGGGAAGAAAGAAGAAAGAAGCATTGAAGAAGAAAAAAACAAGAAGTAGAAAAAAAGAAGAAGCCATGAAGGAAAAGGATGAGGAAGAGAGGAAGAAGTAGGAAGAGGAAAGGAAAAGAAAAGAAGAAGCATAAGATTAAAGGAGAGAATAAGAGTTGGCCAAGTAGGTAGAAGAGGAGCTCATTGCCAAAGAACTAGCTGACAAATAAGGAGAAGAGACCATGTTGAATAACCTATATATAGAGTAAAGTATACCCTCTATGGATGCCAAGCCTTCCACACCTATTACTAGAGGACACTTTCCAATTGATGAAATGGGCGATACCTTTAAATAATAAGAGTGAGTTCTCAATCTCTTTCACTTTAGATTCGATCAATCCAAAAATGAGATATATCAAAAGAGGAAAAATCACTTAGAAAGAGATCCAAAGAAGCCCACACCAGTTACCACTGAGAGGGTCATGATAGTTCGAACTACGACCAATCCAAATATCATAGCTTCTGCAAGACCTACTTTATCAGTTGTCATTGCACATAATGTAGCATGTTTGGTAGATGAAGTAAACGAGTTAAAAAAGAATTTGCAAAGGGCCTAGTAGGAAAATGACAGGTTGCATGCTAAGAATCACACTCTTTCAAACTCAAGTTCCCACAAGAAAGATTTCAAGGTGGAAATATTTGAATAAATAAAAGTAATATTAGAATTCATTAAGTTGATTTATGAAGGAATGATCATCCTTCATAAAACAATATCTCCACTATTAGAATTGCAAGTGATCTAAAAGGAAGAGGAGAACTAATAATGCGAGCCTTATTAACAATAAATTACATATTTGAATGGAGAAAATAATCTATGGATGCATCAGCAAGACTTTGAAGGAAAGATAGAATGAGCACTAATAAGGACAAGGAAAGAATCAGAATTTTAGTTCAATCACACGAAAAGTTGACAAATATATGACTAGAACCTTAAATGTGTCTCAAACATAACACAGTGAATTTGAGGATGTCATTAAGGAATAAAAAATACCCTCTATTGGTACAAATAGAGTAATAAGACCTGGAGAGGAAATTTCACAGGAGTTCCAAGAGAGATTAGGTGCAATGAAGCAAGCAACTGCTAAAGAAACTTGGAACCTACAAAGGAAGAAATTGTAAAACATAGTGTAGGACCAACAAAATTGCACACTAATCTCTTTGTGGTTTCATATCATATACAACTAGACATGAGGATTCTATTTTTGGGTGCTATAGAGTGCCAGATGAGATTTGAAAGTGAATTGTCAAAGAAGGTAGAATCCATCACTTCTTAATACAAGGATTTGTACACATACTTGACACGAGAGTTGCATGTTGAGGGCCTTGATATGGCTATCATTAGTTTGGTTCCATGAAGGAGCCTTGTATTTTGAAATTCCTTGTAATTTGTAAATAAATTTATTTTTGAAATTAAAGTTATAATAGAATTTACAAATAAAGGTCATTTAGTAATGAAAAGTTATGAAGAAGGTGAAGATCCATGAGGGAAGTTGAAAGGTCATGGGAGGTGAAAGGTCATATCATTTTGTATAAATATACCCTCATGGATATTTAGAAGGGACCTTCAGTTTTGGACTTCATTTGAGTACCTTTTTTAGGATAGCTTGTATATCCTTTGGAGAAATCAAGTTGTAGCTTAGTACTTCCACTATTAGATTTCATGGATGCTTCATGTAATGGTACATTAGAAATTTTAGCATAATATTGAGAAGCTCATTGAGCTAAGGTAGAAATTTCATGCATGTATTATTATTAAGCATTGTGGGACTTATCTCGTGGTGATTCGATGGTATGTGTTTGTATTTCCATGTGTTAAGATTAATGATCTCTTTCGTTAGTCTATAACACACATATTATTTGAAGTTGGATGTTGTTTACAATTTTATCATTTGATATGAACTTAAACAGGAACGCCACAAAATACAGATGTAACCAAAATACAAAGATGAAATAGAAATAACACTTCATTTCATTAATATCAAAGAACTAAAATATGCTTACAAAAAAAATGGAAATAAACTAGCTCAAGTGATGGTAGCTTATCTATAAGAAGAGATGTGGTGGATACATACCATTGAACTATGTTACAATGAGGCTCAATGGCCTATTTATTATTTAGAAACAATAAAAAACCGTAAACATCAAAAAACCTAACCCTAGGAGATGAAACACCAAAACTATGGGCCCTATTTGGGTAAATTGGTACATCAACTTCTCGGGGTCGTAACTTTGGCATACAATCTTCATTTGACATGCACAATACCTCGTTAGAAAGACATGTACGAGGACTACAAATTTAGACTACAAACATCAATAAAAATTTATTTCCTATTTTCCAAAAATTCTTCGTTTAGGGCCTCAAAATGGCTCCAGAAGTTCAGGACCTGAAAAAACTGCCAAAAATAGTAACTATGCTACAATGAAGGAAACTGAAAAAATGAAAAAAATAGTGGTGGGGGTCCAAATTGAATAGGTAGGTGGCCACCAATTCCACCTATATTAGTTCTCCCCCCTTAGGAAGCAATGGTCTCCATTGCATTGAGTGCCTCAATGATATGGGGAAACTTATGCAGAACTTGGTCCCTAGTGAGCCACTTGCCTTGGTTTAGGAGTTGGCCAGCTTTGACAACCTGATACAGTTGGATCTTCTATTGGTGAGTATTCTTGATCTTTTTCCACGATCTGATTAGTTGTGGCATATTCCATGTAGTATGCATTTAACTCCTTTGGTGTGAGTTTTTCTGCAATGTCTGATGAGACCAGTGATTGTGGAAAGTATGGTTGAAGACAGTCCACATTGAACACTGGGTGCAGGCCAAGGAATGGTGGAATTTTGAGCTCAAAATAATTGTCCCCTATAGCCTTAGTGATGGTGTAAGGCCCATATCAAAGTGGGTGAAGCTTGTCTTAGGGCCCAGTGAGGCCCTCCTTCTACAAGTGTAACCAAACTTTGTCGACCACTTAGAACTTGTGTGGCACACGATGTGCTTCATGACGCTACTTGTACATAGAATTGGCTTTGTCTAATATGTCATTGAATCGATAGTAGAAGTGCTAAATGAACTCAATGAAGTCATTAACCTTGTCAGCTTCAGACTAGACATGAGATGAATCTTCCTGAGTAGCTGCAAATGGTATGGCCACATCAATGGAACATAATGGTTGGAATCCGAACCCAACCTGAAATGGGTTGTGGGAAGTTGAGTTATGGAGTGCTCTATTATAGCTTTGCTAGACATAGGGGAGGGTTTCATCCCATGTACATTGATACTTCGAGTTGTACATGCATAAAATGTGCCTGATAATCCTATTGACGACCTCTAATTGGCCATCAAATTGTGGGTGGAAAGTCATGGACTTAGTGAGCTTGGCATCCAACATCGACTAGAGACTTAACCAAAATGTACTTAGGAACTTTCTATCCTAATCTGAGTTAATGGATAGTGGGATCCCAAAGTGTATCCACACTCGTTCAAAGAAGATATTAGCAGTGGATTCTGCTATGATACTCTTCTTGCAGGCTGCTAGAATGGCCATCTTAGGGAATCTGTCGACGAACACGAAAACACAGTCATTGCCATGCTTAGTAGAAGGAAGGACAAACATGAAATCCATGGAGATGGATTCCCAAGGTTAACTAGGAGTAGGTAGAGGAGTATATTTCCTTGCTTCTTGATGGTTGGTTTGGCAATGGTGCAGGGAGTGCAGGATCTAATGTACTTCCCAACATCCTATCAAAGGTTTAGCCAATGAAAATACTTTTGCAGCACTCCCATTGTTTTCTCTACTCTAAAATGTCTAACGACCCAACTGTAGTGTGCGTCCCAAATCATCTTGGCATGTTGGCTTGAAGGAACCAAGATGTGTCCCAGGTGGCATAAAAATTCATCCTGGAGGTGAAAATTTGGAACTTGTTTGGCTTCCAGAAGCTTCTAGTATGTGTTGTCAAATTATGGATCTCTCTTGTAAATATGTGACCACCCCGAAGTCTCATGCCCACAACATTCAAGCCCATTACCACCATTGAAACCACCAAGATATAGAAGAATAAGCTCAAAGATCCAGATGAGGGGGAGTGCCTATTCTACACACAAATGTGGGTGAAGGGTTCTCTGTTGGAGTTCATTGTCAAGAGCGGGAGCCAAAAGAACCTAATTTCAATAGAGGCAGTGAAGTAGTTGGGCCTATCAACCACAACACACATGCAGTCATACATCATCGGGTGGCTTCACTAAGGGAAAAATCTCCACGTTAGCCAACAGTGTCATCTTCCCTATAGCTTCAAGCCCTTTGTAGATGAGGTATTGTGTGATCTTTCTCCTCTTGAAGTTTGTGATGAATTATTAGGACAACCACACTTGTGGAAGCAACATGTTGTGTATGAGTCTAGTCCCTGCACTATTATTATTACTTTGGGAAATAATTTGTACATGATACCGGAGGTAGCACCACCTACCACCATCTCTTTGATCATTGTGAACTAATGCAGTAACATCATTTCCCAGACCAAGAAATTTGTTTTCCTTATGGTTCACCCTTAGGGAAAGAAGAATATTGTGGCCATAGCCTCCAGATAGGGTTCCTCTGCATGACATTAGTAGATGGAAAAGGTCATGGAGGAGTATAGGGATGTATTCACCTTACCCACAGGGGTACCTCTACATTATTGGATAAAACACTCTATTTATCTGACCCCAAGTGTTGTCATTTTGTAATGGACCAATGTATCGACGCTCTGTACTGGAGAATGATGAAATCAAGGGGCAAATTCAAGAGTGGTTGCAGAAAGGGAACATCAGACCAAGTTCATCACCCAGTGGGAGCCTGATCATGTTGGTATAGAATAAGGATGGGACCTGGAGACTCTGTATTGACTATCAGGTGTTGAACAAGATCATTGTCTGGAATAGGTATTCAATCCCACAGATTGATGACCTTTTGGACCAGCTCAAGGGGGAAAAATATTTTAGCAATATTGAATTGAAGTTTGGGTATCACCAGGTACCAATCAAACCCTCTGATGTATGGAAGACTACCTTCAAATCCAAGGAGGTCCCTTTCAAATGGCTAGTCATGCCCTTTGTGTTAATGAATGCCCCCATAAACCTTCATGAAGGTTATGGACAACATCTTGTGACCCTTCAGCAAATCATTTGTCGTGGTGTATTTGGATTACATCCTGATCTTTAGATAGAGTTGGGAAGAACACCTTTGCCATATTTGACAAGTCCTCCAAACTCTATGACAACACAAGTTGTGTGCCAATTTGGAGAAATGCACTTTTGGTATGACCTAGGTTTAATATCTAGGGTACATCATTGGTGAGTGGGTTGTACATGTGGACCCAACCAAGATACAAGTCATTCAGGATTGGACAACCCCAACAACTCTAATGGAGATCCACAGATTTTTTGGGTCTTGCCAATTTTTACCATAGGTTCATGTTGGGGTTCTCTCATATCACTTGGCCTTTAAGTCAAGTCACTAAGGGAAGAACGAAAGATTTTTTTTTTTTGTCTTAATCCCAATATAAGGTTTTTTCCAAGTTGAAGCATAGCCTCTGCTCTGCACCAGTTCTCACGCTACCAGACCTGCAGTAACCATTTAAGATTGAAACAAATGCCTCTAACTATGTTATTGGTGTAGTTCTTACTCAGCAGGGGCATCCAATGGCATATCATAGTGAGACACTTTCACACACAATCCAAAAGTATCCCAACTATGAGAAATAGATGTATTCCACTATGTAGGTCTGCTGACAATGGAAGCATTACATTCTGGGGAAGAAAATGGTCATCCACACATACCACTAACCCCTGTAGTTGATACAAACATAAGGGAAGTTGCAAAATGATTGCCATCAGAAATGGTCCACATATCTGCAATAATTCCATTTGAACATTAATTATAAGAAGGGAAGCACCAATAATGTTGCATAATACTTCAGCCAACCTCTGATCATGGCTTTCATCACTGTGCTTGACTCTTATGGGCACGAGACTTCAGGGTGGTCGCATCTTCAAGGTTCCCACTGATCCAAACTTAAACAAGAATGCCACAAAATAAAGATTTAACAACAAATATAAAGATGCAGCAGAAATAACACTTACATTTCATTAATATCAAAGAACTTAAATATGCTTACAAAAAAAATGGAAATAAACTATATCGGGTGATGGTAGCTTATCTCTGAGAAGAGATGTGGTAGCTACATGCACCCACCTGAAATTCCTGCATCAATAATTTGCTTCCCTTTGTCATTCCCCTTATCAAGTTTTGACTTAGAGTGAGAACATGCATCTAATTTTGAAGCCTTCATCTCGTCTGCTAGTGACCGCTTCGCCCGACACTCACTTGTGTTGTGAGTGGGGATCTTATGGAACTCACAACATTTCCCCGTGTCCTTCTTTGCCTTCGTGGTGTTGTTCTTTTCTTGTGGCTTCGGTGGGTTTTCTTGGGTCGCCCTGCCTTGGCTTTGTTTTTTGTTTTGCAACTTTGGGGCACCTTTCCCTTGCTTTGAATTCACAGATCCAAAGTCTTGCTTCTTTTGTTTAAATTTCTACTTCCTCTTGACAGTGTATCGATAGGCGATGTCGAGCGAGGAGATTTTCAAGAATTCCATCTCATTCTACATGTACTTGTGTAGGCAACTATAGAACTTTAGTACCTAATTATCCTCAAAATCCTTGATACCCAACTTTGTGCGAAGGGTATGAAAATTATTTGTGAACTCTGGCACATCTTGGTCCCTTCCCTACAACAACATGGTCCATTTTATGTATTTATCTTCATATCTCTTAATAGGGTAATACTAATCCTTGCCGGCATCTTGGAAATAATTCCAAGTGAGTGCGTCTGAGAATAGTGAGGGTTCACTCTCATGCCTCTTCTCGCAGTATATTTCCCACTAGTACTTGACATGGGGGGCGGCTTTGAGGATTCCAAAAGAAATATTTTCCCAGTTGGAAAAGTCATGAGCCGATAAATATCCTTCTAGTATATTTAACCATTTATCTATGGCATCCGCATCTATCTAACCTTCAAATATGGGGATGTCAAAGTTAATGTGTACCTTAAAGGGAGTAATGCTCCTAGAGTGACTTCCAGAAGAAGGTGTGTCACTTATGGGTAGTATCTGAAGGATCTCGGAAAAGTTTTCCATCTTCGCATTCCTTTGTCGTTCGAGGGATTCTTCGAGCAATATTTTGAAAGTATGTCCTACTCCCTTGTCTTTATTTTCTTCAGCAATGGGAGGTTGTCGAGGTATTCGAGGTCGGTCTTGCAAGGGTTCAATAGTTTGAGCTTTAACTCCTTATACCCTGACCTCATTGGGGACATGCAAAGGAAAAAAGAGAAAGATTAGACCAACTCTGATACATTGATCCAAAATTAAACAAGAACGCCACAAAATACGAATATAACCACAAATACAAATATGCAACAGAAATAACACTTTATTTCATTGATATCAAAGAATTGCAATATGCTTACAAACGTAATGGAAATAAACTAACTTTGACCATGGTAGCTTATCTCTAAGAAGAGTTGTGGTGGTTGCATGCCTGTGAAATATGTTACAATGAGACTCAAAGGCCTATTTATTATTGAGAAACAATGGAAAACCCTAAACATCTAAAAACCTAACCCTAGGAGATGAAACGCCAAAACTATGGGCCTCGTTTGGGTAAATTGATACATCAACTTCTCGGGGTCGTAACTTTGACATAAGATCTCTTTTTGATGTGAAAAATACCTCGTTAGAAATAGCTATCCAAGGAATACAACTTTTGACTATAAACATGAGTATTTGGGTCATGTTTTCCTGTTTTCCAAAAAAACATCATTTAGGGCCTCAAAATTGCTCCGGAAGTTCAAGACCCGAAAAACTACCAAAAATAGTAACTATTCTACAATTAAGGAAACTAAAAAACTAAAAGAAACAATGGTGGGGGTCCAAGTGGAATAAACGGGTGGACACCAATATCCACCTGGATCATCATTGTTGTTGTTTGATAACTAATTCACAATTGTTAAACAAATTCCTTATTTTATTCATGTATCTTAATTGAAGTATTCTTAAATCCTTCCTTTAAATATTCATGTTATTTACTTTGGTTGCGGTTATATCTTTTGTATATTACTTGCATAGTATTTCATAGAGATATTATAACTTGAGTTCATTAGAAATATATTTGTTTTATCACACATTGCTCATTTCGTCCAAAACAAACTTCAAACAAACATGGTGACAGTCAGGCCCACATCTTGGATGGGACTTCTATACCAAACAATGTAAGGTCTAATCAAGACTTTTCACTAGCGAGATCACCTTACCATTGGTGGAACATTTTGTCCCATCAATAGACATGGTGCTAAAAGGAGTGTCTCCATTGCATGTTGACAAATTCCCACATTCTCTTCTTGAACCATTTGAGTAAGCAAGTTATCAATCGGGTTCCCCCCACCAAACATTCTTATGCAGGAACATCTCGAAATTGAGGAACCCCCTCTACATAGTCCTGAGTGAGTATATGAAGTAACTCATTATCAGTTAATATTTCTTAGCCATTTTACTCATGAATATGCTAGAAAGCTTGGAATCCTTCCAGTCACACCTATCTTTCCCCACAAACGTTCAAGTAGAGCCCAAAAAACCCGTCATATTTTGCAAGATTTGTTTAACGCTTCTT
This sequence comes from Pinus taeda, assembly GCA_000404065.3. NCBI lineage: Eukaryota > Viridiplantae > Streptophyta > Pinopsida > Pinales > Pinaceae > Pinus > Pinus taeda. The sequence continues at coordinate 55,033 of APFE031301945.1, forward strand.
TGGATGATTTGGAAGAATCTATAAAAATAAATTCCAACAAAGGTAACAAAGGATCATCAACTCTAGAAAATTTGGAAGGTGAGAATTTGGAAGCATTGGTAAATGGTGAAAACTTAGAAGCAATGGTGAACATGAGAATCTTGAGAACGAGAAAGAAAGTTTTGACTTTGATAGTGACAATGAAATTTTGAACAAAAATATAGCTAGCAACCAACCACTGGCATGGATGACCCAAGGGGCATTAAATCTTTCAGGTTCTCTTCACCCCTTGCCTCATCATTGAGAGAATTTTCTTACAAAGTTTGATCTAAATAAACCCATTAATGAAAAATACCACATTAAAAACTTCTACTTGTCATTGAGATTATTGAATGTGTAGTACAAGGATGTGGCTTGTAGTATATTCCCTTATATACTTTAAAATAAATCCATAACCTAGAAGCATATTCTTCTAGCAATATTGATTACTAATTGGGAAGACTTAAAAAGGATTTCTTAGAGAAGTTCGTTTAGGAGGAAATGTCAGCAATGTTATTGAAAGAGCTAAGCTTCTTGATGATCCGCAATAAGGAAAAGGTAAAATACTTTAATCAATTTACTACTATTTTGAATAGGTTTCTTGTTGATGTATTGCCCCATGATTCAATAACATTTTATTATTACACTACAGCCCTACCATCTAAAATCGTTATGTTTGTACAGAGGGCTAGCAAGGCTACATTAGTCAAAAATTCCGTTGAAGCTTTAGCAGTTGAGAAATATCTTGTGACCAATAGAGTACACAACACACAATATTGTTCAAAGGCCAATAGTAATAAGCCCCAAGAATCACTGAGTAAGTCTTCTGAAAAAGAAACTCCTGATCTTGAGAGTGTCGTTAAACCACTTAAGAAGTTGAGAAATGAAGTATTGGATTTGAAGAGGAGTATAAGTGAAATTTCCTCAAGAAATAAACCCTTCAATCTGTTCTTCAAGTGTAAAAACAATCCTCCAACCAAGCCTTCTTAGAGCTCAAATGTCAATCTGAATGTAGAGGAGATGGGAATGGACAACTACTACACTTTTCATCAAGCAAGCCATTTTGAAAAGACATGCCCACAATGGGTAAATTAAATGAACTTAGTGATCAATAAGCTGCTTGATGATCAAGCCATCGAGGACTAGCCTAAGAAATCAAAAAAAGGAGAAGAGGCTACCCTAGAAAAAGATGATACTAATATTGGGACACCCATGTTAATGTTGGAGGTGGTCAGAGGCGGTGGGACTCAATCAGTTGGAAATGTTTCGTTCGAGAATATCAACCTACCAACCCTCATAAGTCTTATATTTTAATGAGAAAAGGACCCATGGTTGAGCCTAGTCTTGAGGAGAAGAAAAATATATTTTGAGAATAATACTCCCTCTAAATGCTACTACTCGGAATCCAAACTCTCAACCTATGAGTGGTAAAACTTTGAAAGGAACCTCGATAATTACCAAATGAAATTTCAAGACACTTGAGGCACCCAATAATACTTCTTAGTCAACATATTTGACCCATTCAATTAGAGAAAAGAGTTTGTTATGGAATAAAATACAGTTAAACATATGAAGAAATGAGAAAACATAACACTCTTTAAATTAGCTTAGTTACCCGACCAAAGGGAGTTTATTATTAAGAATTTTTCACCAACAAATTCAATAAGTAAAGCTAGTTATCCCACTGAGATGTTTCTTTCTACTCAACCCCAAGCTACCTGTTAGTGTCAGTCTTTCCAGCCTTCCTCCAGTGATCAAATATGCTCTTACAAAGTGGTCTCAGAGTGTCAAGGTCAAATTTTGTCATTTCAAAGAGTTTTCAAGCAAAATTTGGTCACTAGGCTTTAGGTCTAGGGTTTGATTTCACTCCTTTCAAAGTTGCCCAAATGTCAGTCTATGTCACTATTCAGCTGAGTCTATCATCTTCAGAGGTTTTTCATTTCTGTCATCCATTGGTTTTTCACCTTTGTTCATGCTTCGTTGCGCCTAGTAAGGTCATTTCCTCTTCTAGGGTTTAAGGCATTTCTCTTGGGCGGTCAAATCATTAGGGATGTATCCAGATGTTCGCACACTTCCCCTATCCTTAATGTACCTTATCAACATTCCCATCACTGAGATTCCCCAAATTCATCGTTTTTGCACAACCCAGTTTCTTGCCCACAACTTTCATTTTCTAGGTAGGCCTGTGTTTTTCCTTTTTGGACCCCTTCCTCACTTAATCTCTGAGATTCCACTTTCCCCTACTTCCTAACATCCCTCCCTACTTCAAAAAATTTCCCCAAGAATTTAGAAGCCCCTTATCCCCTTCATTTCGCTTCATTTCGACAAAATTCCTTGTTTCACACATCGTGACAAGTTTCACTCAAAAGATGTTCCAGAGCAATCAAAGATGAATTTTGAAAAACTGAGAGAGGTTTGTGTCAACAACATGCCAAAGAAGAAAACCCTCCTTCACTTTTTAAACAGGTGTCGGGATTTTAGATAAATGTCAAAAATACAATTGCCTCAGGAGAATCGAATGCACCTCTGTAGTGACCTTGGACAAATAAGGTTTTCTCCTAGCTTGGTTGGCCAAATAACTTTCTTGATGAGTCAAATGATAACTAGACACAAAGATATTTCCAGTGCGCTATCATGAGCTCAATTTGGAGTTGATTAAGGCATTCAAAAGTTGACTACAACAGCACTCTGCCTTGAGGCAGCCTCATTCGGCACATTTTGACCAGTCTTGGGAGATTTAATGTTTGACAAAGAAAATGAACTCAAAATTGAAAAATTCCAGTTGTTTTGGAAGGTAGACTCAAAGGCCTTTCCAACGAGCTATTCTGCGCCCAATCTGGACACCTAGAAAGCCTCCAAAAAGCATCTAAAATTCACACTATGCATAGGGCTCAGGCGCGCTACGCGTCAGGGTTTTTTGCATAGTTTTCATCTTCAGCTCAACGCGTAGCGTGCCACGCGCTACCCTTAAGTTGGGGAGTTCCATTTCACAAAAACTCAGCATTTTTGGATTTTTCATGGAAAAATACACTTGCTCAGCCACTGCCAAGAAGTTTCATGGAGATTTGAGCCCCCAAAAGGTCAAAAAACAAGCAAAAAATGACCTTCTGTCACTTTTTGGACACACAGAAAGCAGTCTTGGGAGATTGCAATTTTGGAGAGGAAAATGGCCACCAAATTAAGAAATGCCACTTGGGCTGGAGAGTAGACATCCAGACCTTTCCAACAAGCCCACTTGTGCCTCATTTGGATGCTTGGAAGTGCCTCAACAGTGGCCTGAAAGACGTGCTACGCGTAGAGAAATGGCGCGCTACGTGTTGGGAAAATTTGCCAGTTTTGCACCTTCAGCTCAGGAAAACGCAGAATTGACTAGTTTTGATTTTTTTGGTGGGATTTTTCATCCTCTTTGATGTAATTGATGTAATTTCATGTTGACATGACACTTTTTACCTATTCTAGAAGATTCATTCATAAAATGGCAAAAAATTAATGAATGAATTGGTTTCCAAGTTTATAGAGGCAAGTTGTTTTGATTGCCTAGTTTGTAGTGCTCAGTTTAGAATTGGTTGAAACAGCTCCTAGAAGGAGGAGCTCGACCCCTAGAGGTTATGGAATGGTTTGGCTTGGTCTATATATGTAATTTTTCATTCAGTAGCAGAGGTTGGACTCTTGGGATAATTTTGAGACTATATTGTACATATTTTATCAGCATTTTGGCAAAGGAAGACCAGGGTTTTGCAGCACTACTTTGGATCCATGTGGCTTTATGTCTTGATGGTGTGTTTCTTTCAGTTCTTGTAAGTTATGTATGTGCATCATTATCTTTATTGAATCTTCTCTTATTAAGTAAATGAAGTGTTAAGGTAGAATCCATGAAACTACCATGCTCTGCCTTTAAATTTGTTTAATATTCTATGTTTTCTTCAATTTAAGGAGAATCCTTGAGACCCCTTGCTCTCCTTAGCCTCTCACCGGTCTGATATATCCATCTCACTTGCTTTAAGCATCAAAACAATTGCCTATCTTGCCCCAAGTGGACCTCTGCAAAAACTGTGCCTCATCCCCGCACCCAAAATTGTCTTTCCCTTGACTTCAACAAAATCATAAAAAATCAATCGTAAACTCTTTGTACTTAATACCTAGCCTAAAATCAGTCATCAATTCGGTCATCTCGAGCCTTTTCGAATATCTTTTGCCGAGTTTGACCTGGAGAGAGCCCTCTCCTGTCCTCGTAGGGCTAGCTACAACGCTGAGCGTGGTTTGATGTGGCCTTGAGTCTTGCCTTATTTCAGCCTAAGGCGGATTTGAGCGCTAACACTACCAAAAATACTGAAGTTATTATAAATGCATAAAATGTGGGAGTTAATTTATGATTACAAGTTACCCCATATTTGTTGACTTTTGATATTTTCAACTGCAATGTTCATAACTGCTTAGTGGATTTTGGTGCATCAACGAATGTAATGCCTTTATCTATTTGTAAAAATATCAAATTTGATCTAGAGAATATTGATGCAAACATCATTCAAATGGATAGATCTCAAGTGCAAGTAGTTGGTGAACTTAAAGATGTATTGATTCGTTTATCTTCTGATTCATGTGTGCACTAATTCATTGATTGTAGTTGTGGACATCCATGAGGCTTATGGACTTATTTTCAGTAGAGATTGGTAAATAAATATTCAAAGTTATTTCGCTTTATTTTGATCTCATTTGTGGCTACCCAACAAGGGTAAGAATAATCAAATAAGGCTCGTTAATAGTGAGCGACATATTAAATACATGGTCATCGAGCTGGAGGATCATAATGAGGCAATCAATGTTTCTCAAGAAACATTGGGGAATTTCTTTCTAGAATTTGATATTGGTTGTTATCAAGCATAGACATCCCAAGTTTTACCAATTACACAATATTAAACCCTTCCTTGTAATTTGACTATCGAAAATGAAACCTATATTATAGATGTAAATTATCTTAGATTAGTCAATAATGATATAAATACCATTGTTTGGACTCTCTACTATGATGGATCGAAAACATAGGATGGAGATGTTGTAGGCTACATCCTCATGGACCCAAAGAAGAACAATATCTTGACATCATGTCGCTTGGAATTCCAAACTACAAACAAAACTACTAAATATGAAGCATTGATTTTTGGTTTGAATAAGGCCATATACTTGAAGGTGGAGTGCTTAGAGTTTATTAGTGATTTTTAAATCACAAGGCATGTACAAAACATTATTCATTGTCTTTCACCTCATATTAAAATCTACCAAAAATAGGTATGGAATTTAATTTCTCCTTTTAAAGCTTTTAATATCATATCAATGCCTAGGATCAACAATGTCATTACAGACACCTTAGGAAATACAACGTATAGGTTTACTCCTCTCAAATATAGTTTTTCGATAGTTTACAAATAGGTCGTTCCAGACAACATAACTAATTCTCATGCCATTAATGATGATCAATATATTCTTAACTTTCTCTCCATTGTGATCATTTTCAAGGATGGGGCTATAAATGAATATGAACATGATAAATATCTAGAAGAAAGAGCCAACATGTGCAAGAAAATCCTATGGCCAAAGGTGTTTTACCTTTGGAAAATTTATTTGGTCTACAAAGTCATTATAGAGGACCACCCAACATAAAATTCCAAAGTTTGACCTTATTGCACGAGAAAATTAACTTGGGAATAAAGACAGATCAAAAGTTCGTGAACCTCTATATTTGTTGCACCATAGAAGAAAAAATATTGTTTATTCAATTGTTCAAGCAATGCCAATATATTTTTGTATGGATGTATGATGACCTTGAAACATATGATACGAGAATCGTTCAACATGCAATTCCTATCAAGAAAGGAGTCAAACAATTTCACTAAAAACTATGAAAAGGTACATCCAACTCTAGAACCCTTAGTACAAAAGGACTTAAAGAAATTTTTGGATGTAAGAATTATTTTTAAAGTCATACACTCTACCTAGATCTCTAACCTAGTTCATGGAAAAAGTCTGGAGAAATTTTCTTTCGTGTATACTTTTGGAATCTAAATTGTCCATTGGATAAGGATAACTATGATGTCCCTTCAATGGGGTATATAATACAAATTTTCTTCATTTCTAAGATGTTTTCATTACTCGATGGATTCTCTAGTTGTAACCATGTCCTAGTGGCTGAGCCAAAGAGACTCAAAACAACATTTAGAAAAAATTGGGGCACCTTTGCATTCAGGTGAATTCCCTTTGGCATCATCAATGTTAGGGACACCTTTCATAGAGATATGGACATTCCATTTAGAGGAAATTATAGTTTGGTTTTTTAACTCGATGACATCATAGTATTTTCTAAAAGAATATCAAATCACCTGCATTGTCTAAGACCATTTTTTTACTGTTGTAGAAAATATGGAATATGACTCAATCTAAAAAAGAGAAATATTTCTCTATTTGGAGGTAACCTCTTGGGGCACATAATAACAAAAAATAGTATAATTTTTCATTTAGAGCATGTAAAAGCAATCACACAAATCCAATTTCTTAACGGAAAGAAGGTTATGCGATCCTTCTTGGGAAAAATCAATTTTGTTTGAAAAAGCATATCATATTTTCCCAAATTATAAAGCCATTACAAGACATGATAAAAAAGGATGTTTTTTCAAATGGAATTAGAAAAAGAAAAAATTCTTTTCCAAGATAAAGGAAACTATCATCAAGGCTCCTACTCTTTTCATTCAGAATTTCGATAAGGAGTGCATGCTCTATACATTTTCTTTAGATTCTTCTTTGGTGGTAGTTCTTACACAAAAAGATGATCAAGAGGACAAACGAACCATTTCATTCATGAGCACCAAAATTCAAGGGTCCGAACTAAATTACTGGGACATGGACAAGTATTCATATGCAATTTATAAGGCATTGAAACACTTTAAGTTGTACATCCTGAAAATTAATGCTAGGGTAATCGTTCCCCATCCTGCAGTCAGATCCTTATTTGTATAGAACGAATTAGGGGAATGAAGAGTAAATTGGATGATGTACCTATAGGAGTATGACCTCTAATTCAATCATGATCACATGATTAAAGGTCATGGTTTATGGCAATATTTTTGTTGAAGATGTTAATATGCAAGAAGAAGAATGTTGGATTGGGAATAAGAAATATGTAGTTGCACCCAATATGCCATCATCGTCATACACGGAAGGAAATACTTGGAGTAAGGTTATTTTCCATCACACCTAATAGAAAAAAAGAAGAGGGTGATTAGAATAAATTTTTCCTCTTATCAATTGCTCCATGGAGTTATTTTTTAGAAACATCACAATGGATTTTGCTACAATGTCTCAAATCTTCAGACTCTAATAAGGTGTTAAAGGAGCTTCATGATGGGTCATCCAGAGGACACTTTGCGAGTGAAACCACAACACACAATATCATCTGAGCAAGATATTATTGGATGACATTATTTAAATATGTTCATGCATACATTCGCAAATCTCCAATCTGTCAGAGGTGTGTTGGGAGAGAAAGAATATCAGTTTCCCCATTGCAGTCTATTGTAGTAGAAGAACCATTTCAACAATGGGGACTCTACATTATTGGTGAGATTACTCGTCACTCATCAAAGAAACACAAATATATCCTCGTTGCTATGGATTGTCTTACAATATCATTTGAATCCATTCCAATAAAACAAGTGAACGATCAAGTGGTGATATAGTTTCTTGAGAAAAATATTATCACCAGATTTGAAATTCCAACTTCACTTGTTTTAGATAATGCTATATATTTTTCATCTCTAATATTATATGAATTTTCCTTGGAAAATGAAATTGTGCTTAAACATTCTACTAATTATTATCCCCAAGGTAACAAACTGGTTGAATCTAGTAATATAAATATGATTCACATTATAAGAAAAACTATTCTAACTCCACAGAGAAATTTGAAAAACACATTAGTTAACAACCTTTGGGTTGATCGAGTCACACCTAAGCTTCCCTTGGCATATAATCGTACTTCCTCATTTATGGGAAGGAATTTATCTTGCCTCCAAACCTCTATCTACACGTGCTTTAACTTTCCCAAGAATCTTGTGGTAAGCCCTGCCCCATCATGCAAAATAGAATTAACACTCTATTGAATCTACAAGAGAAAAGATAAATGGAACATGATAAGTTTTCCTCTCACCAAAAATAGATATAAAGGATGGTTTGATAAAAAAATACATAGGCAAGAAGGAATTTAGTGTG
>APFE031301945.1:66395-96427 GCA_000404065.3 Pinus taeda
CTAAAATCAGTCATCAATTCGGTCATCTCGAGCCTTTTCGAATATCTTTTGCCGAGTTTGACCTGGAGAGAGCCCTCTCCTGTCCTCGTAGGGCTAGCTACAACGCTGAGCGTGGTTTGATGTGGCCTTGAGTCTTGCCTTATTTCAGCCTAAGGCGGATTTGAGCGCTAACACTACCAAAAATACTGAAGTTATTATAAATGCATAAAATGTGGGAGTTAATTTATGATTACAAGTTACCCCATATTTGTTGACTTTTGATATTTTCAACTGCAATGTTCATAACTGCTTAGTGGATTTTGGTGCATCAACGAATGTAATGCCTTTATCTATTTGTAAAAATATCAAATTTGATCTAGAGAATATTGATGCAAACATCATTCAAATGGATAGATCTCAAGTGCAAGTAGTTGGTGAACTTAAAGATGTATTGATTCGTTTATCTTCTGATTCATGTGTGCACTAATTCATTGATTGTAGTTGTGGACATCCATGAGGCTTATGGACTTATTTTCAGTAGAGATTGGTAAATAAATATTCAAAGTTATTTCGCTTTATTTTGATCTCATTTGTGGCTACCCAACAAGGGTAAGAATAATCAAATAAGGCTCGTTAATAGTGAGCGACATATTAAATACATGGTCATCGAGCTGGAGGATCATAATGAGGCAATCAATGTTTCTCAAGAAACATTGGGGAATTTCTTTCTAGAATTTGATATTGGTTGTTATCAAGCATAGACATCCCAAGTTTTACCAATTACACAATATTAAACCCTTCCTTGTAATTTGACTATCGAAAATGAAACCTATATTATAGATGTAAATTATCTTAGATTAGTCAATAATGATATAAATACCATTGTTTGGACTCTCTACTATGATGGATCGAAAACATAGGATGGAGATGTTGTAGGCTACATCCTCATGGACCCAAAGAAGAACAATATCTTGACATCATGTCGCTTGGAATTCCAAACTACAAACAAAACTACTAAATATGAAGCATTGATTTTTGGTTTGAATAAGGCCATATACTTGAAGGTGGAGTGCTTAGAGTTTATTAGTGATTTTTAAATCACAAGGCATGTACAAAACATTATTCATTGTCTTTCACCTCATATTAAAATCTACCAAAAATAGGTATGGAATTTAATTTCTCCTTTTAAAGCTTTTAATATCATATCAATGCCTAGGATCAACAATGTCATTACAGACACCTTAGGAAATACAACGTATAGGTTTACTCCTCTCAAATATAGTTTTTCGATAGTTTACAAATAGGTCGTTCCAGACAACATAACTAATTCTCATGCCATTAATGATGATCAATATATTCTTAACTTTCTCTCCATTGTGATCATTTTCAAGGATGGGGCTATAAATGAATATGAACATGATAAATATCTAGAAGAAAGAGCCAACATGTGCAAGAAAATCCTATGGCCAAAGGTGTTTTACCTTTGGAAAATTTATTTGGTCTACAAAGTCATTATAGAGGACCACCCAACATAAAATTCCAAAGTTTGACCTTATTGCACGAGAAAATTAACTTGGGAATAAAGACAGATCAAAAGTTCGTGAACCTCTATATTTGTTGCACCATAGAAGAAAAAATATTGTTTATTCAATTGTTCAAGCAATGCCAATATATTTTTGTATGGATGTATGATGACCTTGAAACATATGATACGAGAATCGTTCAACATGCAATTCCTATCAAGAAAGGAGTCAAACAATTTCACTAAAAACTATGAAAAGGTACATCCAACTCTAGAACCCTTAGTACAAAAGGACTTAAAGAAATTTTTGGATGTAAGAATTATTTTTAAAGTCATACACTCTACCTAGATCTCTAACCTAGTTCATGGAAAAAGTCTGGAGAAATTTTCTTTCGTGTATACTTTTGGAATCTAAATTGTCCATTGGATAAGGATAACTATGATGTCCCTTCAATGGGGTATATAATACAAATTTTCTTCATTTCTAAGATGTTTTCATTACTCGATGGATTCTCTAGTTGTAACCATGTCCTAGTGGCTGAGCCAAAGAGACTCAAAACAACATTTAGAAAAAATTGGGGCACCTTTGCATTCAGGTGAATTCCCTTTGGCATCATCAATGTTAGGGACACCTTTCATAGAGATATGGACATTCCATTTAGAGGAAATTATAGTTTGGTTTTTTAACTCGATGACATCATAGTATTTTCTAAAAGAATATCAAATCACCTGCATTGTCTAAGACCATTTTTTTACTGTTGTAGAAAATATGGAATATGACTCAATCTAAAAAAGAGAAATATTTCTCTATTTGGAGGTAACCTCTTGGGGCACATAATAACAAAAAATAGTATAATTTTTCATTTAGAGCATGTAAAAGCAATCACACAAATCCAATTTCTTAACGGAAAGAAGGTTATGCGATCCTTCTTGGGAAAAATCAATTTTGTTTGAAAAAGCATATCATATTTTCCCAAATTATAAAGCCATTACAAGACATGATAAAAAAGGATGTTTTTTCAAATGGAATTAGAAAAAGAAAAAATTCTTTTCCAAGATAAAGGAAACTATCATCAAGGCTCCTACTCTTTTCATTCAGAATTTCGATAAGGAGTGCATGCTCTATACATTTTCTTTAGATTCTTCTTTGGTGGTAGTTCTTACACAAAAAGATGATCAAGAGGACAAACGAACCATTTCATTCATGAGCACCAAAATTCAAGGGTCCGAACTAAATTACTGGGACATGGACAAGTATTCATATGCAATTTATAAGGCATTGAAACACTTTAAGTTGTACATCCTGAAAATTAATGCTAGGGTAATCGTTCCCCATCCTGCAGTCAGATCCTTATTTGTATAGAACGAATTAGGGGAATGAAGAGTAAATTGGATGATGTACCTATAGGAGTATGACCTCTAATTCAATCATGATCACATGATTAAAGGTCATGGTTTATGGCAATATTTTTGTTGAAGATGTTAATATGCAAGAAGAAGAATGTTGGATTGGGAATAAGAAATATGTAGTTGCACCCAATATGCCATCATCGTCATACACGGAAGGAAATACTTGGAGTAAGGTTATTTTCCATCACACCTAATAGAAAAAAAGAAGAGGGTGATTAGAATAAATTTTTCCTCTTATCAATTGCTCCATGGAGTTATTTTTTAGAAACATCACAATGGATTTTGCTACAATGTCTCAAATCTTCAGACTCTAATAAGGTGTTAAAGGAGCTTCATGATGGGTCATCCAGAGGACACTTTGCGAGTGAAACCACAACACACAATATCATCTGAGCAAGATATTATTGGATGACATTATTTAAATATGTTCATGCATACATTCGCAAATCTCCAATCTGTCAGAGGTGTGTTGGGAGAGAAAGAATATCAGTTTCCCCATTGCAGTCTATTGTAGTAGAAGAACCATTTCAACAATGGGGACTCTACATTATTGGTGAGATTACTCGTCACTCATCAAAGAAACACAAATATATCCTCGTTGCTATGGATTGTCTTACAATATCATTTGAATCCATTCCAATAAAACAAGTGAACGATCAAGTGGTGATATAGTTTCTTGAGAAAAATATTATCACCAGATTTGAAATTCCAACTTCACTTGTTTTAGATAATGCTATATATTTTTCATCTCTAATATTATATGAATTTTCCTTGGAAAATGAAATTGTGCTTAAACATTCTACTAATTATTATCCCCAAGGTAACAAACTGGTTGAATCTAGTAATATAAATATGATTCACATTATAAGAAAAACTATTCTAACTCCACAGAGAAATTTGAAAAACACATTAGTTAACAACCTTTGGGTTGATCGAGTCACACCTAAGCTTCCCTTGGCATATAATCGTACTTCCTCATTTATGGGAAGGAATTTATCTTGCCTCCAAACCTCTATCTACACGTGCTTTAACTTTCCCAAGAATCTTGTGGTAAGCCCTGCCCCATCATGCAAAATAGAATTAACACTCTATTGAATCTACAAGAGAAAAGATAAATGGAACATGATAAGTTTTCCTCTCACCAAAAATAGATATAAAGGATGGTTTGATAAAAAAATACATAGGCAAGAAGGAATTTAGTGTGGGTTACCTTGTTTTGAAATGGGATAAATCCCATGAAGACAAGGCCAAACATACCAACTTCCAGCCTCTGTGGCTTAGTTGATACCAAATTCATGAGAAACTTGGCCTTCACACTTAAAGATTACAAACCATAAACGAGAATATTGAGTCCCTTCCGACGAATGGCCAAGATCTAAAACTTTACTTTCATTAGTAGCTCTTTAGGATGTTATTTTCAACTATACATATTACTTCCACGTTGTCTCTTGTTTTATTAATAGATATAAAGGATGGTTGGATAAAAAAATATGAAAGTGACAAGGAATTTAGTGTGGGTGACCTTATTTTGAAATGGGATAAATCCTATGAAGACAAGGCCAAACATACCAAGTTCCAGCCTATGTGGTTTAGTCGATACCAAATTCATGAGAAACTTGGCCTTCACACTTATAGATTACAAACCATAAATAGGAATGTTGAGTCCCTTCCCACGAATGGCCAAGATCTAAAACTTTATTTTCATTAGTATCTCTTCAGGGCGTTCTTTTCAACTATACATATTTCTTCCATGTTGTCTCTCATTTTATTTTATCGTATTTACATTTATCAATGCATTTACTTTTAAATCCCTCTAAGAGCCCTTGTACATGGCTTTGTATATAAATAAATTTCCTTGAACCAATGATGATCTGTGAAATACTTTCAAAGAAACTGTAGTAGCTTCCCGACAATTCACTGACATTAGATCTCCCTCTATTGGCTTAGTATTATAACACCTTAATGAGTCAATGACATCTAAATGGAAAATACAACTTAGATCATGTGGAGAACTTTGGATAGATACAACAACCCACATCCTTTGTAGAATCTTCATAACTTGAATTTGCCTTGAAATGTTGAATTGTGTGTCAACCCAATTGTTAGAGAAGGGAAATGGAGAAAATACCAAAATGAATAAAACTATTCCATAAAATCTTAAAGTCTCTGAAACACAAGAAACAACCTCTTTTGACATAAAAATAAGCTAGGAATGCTCATCCACCCTAGCATAAAGTATGCCCAAATAATTTAAATTACATAAAAGAAAAAATAATAAGAAGGGTAAATGATTGAGAAAGGCTTCTTCCACAGAGGGGTGATGCAAGCAACTCTGTTGGGGATATGGACACTCTTTGGCAGCGAAGAAATGCTTGTCATTTATTAAGTGTCTTCATTGGGGATATGAATGCTCGCTAGTAGTGGAGCAACATCTAATAATTGTATCAAAAATTTGAACATTTTAAGTTTATATGTATACTATCCCTATCCCCTATCAAAATTATTTGTGTTTGACTAAAATTTCGTGATATGTTATGAATCTAGACAATGAAGGTAACAAAGAAACTAAATCCATAATTTTTCTAAATAGCTAAACTAGTGGGATTCATGGATCTAATCAAATACTTCCTAAGGATCATACTTTACTTAAATATAGGCTAAGAAAATATGTTGAGGTCCCACCCGTGAATCATCAATTATTGTAACAGCTATAACGCCCCCCCAAAATTTCAACATTCTTTAGGTCCCCCCATCTTGAAGTCCTCAGAAGATGCATTACAATGGTTATCCTAGGCCTATCTGTCCTTAGGATTCTCTTAAGTCTTCTTTCTCTTCTAAATTCTACTCAAAGGAGAATTGTCACAAAATTATACAATTAAGCACATCGTTGACTCGCATTGCAGATATGAGATGAGGTTAAATTTGAAAATCCCCTTATCACATATCACAATAAAAACCAACTTTCCTTGTGACAATTCAATTTGAAACTAAGCGATTCCTCCCATAATTGAACTTGTGACTTTGCAAAACTAATATGTGACAATGTAGTTATCGACTTAATCTCTAGTAACTAGACTCCACCGCAGTGACACCTCACATATTTTCCCATGATTGTGCATTTATGGTGCTAATTCCCTCACACGTGTGGTCAAATTTATATAAAGGTTTCGTTCCCCAATTCAATTGCACATTGGATTTTTCTCTAACCCTATGGGTTCACGACACAAGGAGTTCTTTTGCCTCTGAAGTTTGCCATTGCGACTAGCACTAGGACACAAGTTAGTACTACATTCTTCTCTTTCAATTTATGATTTTGAATTAGTTATTCTCGTTGTTCATTTTTTGAGTTACCTTATCATTCTTCCTCCCGAAGATTCGCCTCCCTCAAGTCTCTAACTATATAAACCTACCATTAACTCTATACTAAAAATAAACCATCTTGCTTTCCCATGGGAATGTCATTCTCTACAAACCCTTCAGCTAATGATACAATTGGACATTTCATTTTCCCACGGGTGCCCAAAGTATTAAAACCTATAAATCGGCCCATCATGCCCCATCTCATCAACAAAATCCATTGTAGCATCCTCACCCCTCGTTCAACTAAATTCCCCACTGCCAATAGCTCATTGTTCCACCATATCTTGCACCTATGATTGATGATTGAAATAATCACAAAATTCCATGTCACTATCATATATCACAATCAAACCTCATCCCTTCTCTACCTTTCGTGACCTACGACTAAGAAAATCGCAACCTACCACTTATCGCAAGTCGCTACTACGTGTCACATTTTAACCCAATCTCCCATCCACCCTTACAATCTGTGACTTATACCCTATCCATGATCCAACATTGTGATGATTTAATAGATCCCCTCTCCATCCTATCTTTTCTATTTTTGACTAAGCCCCATCACCACCTACTTTCCCAATTCATGGCTAAGGCTAACCGCACCATAATCTCACAACTTGCAGCTTAATTTTAGGTAGTGGTTTATCTTGTGGTTTGCCTAATATTTGTTGTTACATGAAAATGTTTTAAATGTCAAGTACCATTAATCCCAATTGTTTCAGTATTTCATCACTTACTGGTGAAATGGCTTCAACAACCAGAAAGATGTTCGGAAAGGATATATCAAAACACAATATCGAGAGAATTGTGGAAAGCCCCCTCATCAAAGTATCTATATATACAGACATTGCATGCTATTTAGACAATAAAATGAAGATAGCCTAGGAAGAAATAAATCAATTTTTGGATAGGATGGAGATAACACAAGACAAGAAGATCATCAATTTGTACATCAATCTTAAGAAATCATGGTTCCACAAGGTCGCAACACATCCAATTGTTTTTCTGTGTGCAAGAAAATTGAATGGATCATCCAACATATAAATGAAAACAAAAAAATAGTCATAACAAATCTCGTTGAACTAGTAGTAGCTTACACAATGTCCAATATAATTTAATATTATAGGTTAGTCAAACATAATGCATTCCTTAATACAAAATATTTTTCTAGCTTCACCAAACAGACAAAGTATATCTTGTAATCTTGGTGGCAGGAGCCAAGTAAGTTCAGGTAGAAGCATGATGGAATTTATAAGTCCAAACTACTCAGAAAAATATACCAATGCTGGCATCCATCTGTTGTTGAATGTTTGGAAAACCGGATGCAAATAATTTTGACGAAAGTTGGGTTCCCATGATCTATGCAGGTGCCACAAATGGATCCATTTTGAATTAGACATACATCTTGACTTCATCTATTCAAACAAACATTAAAAGGGCAAAGAACACCTTAGAAAAATATCAATTGGAATTTTACATGGCATCTTACTTGTTGTGAGCCTTGTGTTCTAGATGTGAGTTTGAGGGGTTGGATGGAGATGGAGTTTAGATCAGTAAATTCCACCTGTACATATCTATTGTAGAAACTTATGGGACACAAGGTACAAAGGGATGTACAACTGAATTACTAAATATTTCATTTCTACAATATATTAGAAACTTTTCTATAATAATCCTCCATGTATATCGAATAGAGACAGGGCATCCATGTAGGATATTGTAGGTTGGTTCACTCTTGTAGATGCTACGTACATTAGGGTATTTGGTGCATATAAGCCCCCTTATCAGTTACATTCATTTGTCACTAATAAAGTGGTACTACAAGAAGTTGCATACCAACTTACTATAGGGTTTACAATATCATTGGTGAAATATAAGAAAGGCACATGGAATTCATTTCCTTTATATATTGGGGCCTATTGTATTAAATATTTCAAGGATGCAGAGGTAGAAGCCAAATATTTGGAATACTTCAGGTTCGTTGAACTAATTTTTCACAGATATGATTTGAAAGGCATTTCCACCAAACATTACAAAGCAATCAGTTATAGTTCAGCATATGCTTCAATTGTTGATGAAGATGAGGAGAAGATAAAGAAATTCTTCAACGTTGCCAAAGCCTTGGAATCTTCTCAAGGAATTGGTACCTCTAAACCTTTAGACAACCCTTAACATAGATGGAGACTCTTAGGAGAACATGAATTTAAAGGAAAGGAGGGGTTGCACTAAAGAATAAATAGGAGCATGAGGCCAAGAAGGAAATATTGAAGAAACAAAGGGCCGAGCAGGAAACCAGGAAAAAAACTAAAGAGGAGGCTAATAAAAAGAAAGCCAAGGAGGAAACTAGGAAGAAGCATGCTAAAGAAGAGAAGGTGAAGAAAAGAGAGGAAGAGGAAATAAAAAAGAAAGAAGCACTAAAGAAGAACAAAAAAATTGCAAATAAGAAGAAGCCATGAAGAAAAAGGAGGAGGAAGAGAAGAAGAGGTAGGAAGAGGAAAGGAAAGAAAAAAGAAGAAGAGGCTAAAAAGAGAGAAGAAGAGTTGGCCAAGAATATAGAAGAGGATCTCATTGCAAAAGAACTAGCTAAAAAAGAATAATAAGAGGCAAGGTCAAATCACTTTCAAATAAAAGAAATTATACCCTCTATGGATGTACAATCCCCCTCACCCATTACTGGAGGACACATTCCAATTGATGAAACGGGTAGTACCTTTAAAGAAGAAGAGTGAGTACTTGATCTCTCACTCTTTAAATTCGATCAATTAAAAAACAAGATATATGAAGAGAGGTGAAATCAGTTAGAAAGAGATATGAAGAATCCCACATCAATTACCACTAAAAGGTTCATAGTCGTCAACGTTTTAGCCAATCCAGTTACCATACCTTCTGCAGGATCTTCTTTGTTTTTTGTCAATGCAGATAATGTAGAATGTTTGGTAGATGAAATAAGGGAGTTAAAAGAAACCTTGACAAGGGCCCAATAGGAAAATGATAGGTTACGTGGTGAGATGGAAAACTATTTCAAACTCAAGTTCCCAAAAAGAATATTTCAAGGCAAAAATCTTGGAAGAAATAAAAGTAGTAGAATAAGACATCAAGATGGTTTATGAAGGAATGATCACCCTTCATAAAAAAATATCTCCACTATCAAAATTGCAAGGTGATATGGAAGGAAGAGGATCACTAATAAATGAGGCCTTCTCATCCATAGATTACATGTTTGAATGGAGCAAAGAATATTTGAATACGACAGTGGGACTTCCAAAGAAAGATAGAATAAGCATTGACAGGGACATGAAAAGAACCAAAATGTCAATGCAATCACATGAAATTTTGACCAAATATATGACTATAATTCTAAATGTGTATCAAACATGATGCAATGAATTTGAGGCTCTCATTGAGGAATACAAAATACCCTCTATTGGCGTCATATAAGTAATAAGACCTAAAGAGGAAATTTGGTATAAGGTCCAATAGATATTAGATGCAATGACGCAAGTGGCTACTCAAGGAAACTTGGAACCTACAAAGGAAGAAATTGCACAACATATTGTAGGACCAACAAAATTTCACACTAAAGTATCTGTGTTTTCATATTGCATACAAATAGACATGATGATTCCATTGTTGGATGCTATAGAGTGTTAGATGAGACTCGAACGTGAATTGTCAAAGAAGGTCAAATCCATCACTTTTGAATAGAAGGATTGGTACATGTATTTGACATAAGAGTTGCATGTTGAGGCCCCTGATATGGCTATCATAAGTTTGGTTCCATGAAGGAACCTTGTCTTTTGAAATTCCTTGTAATTTGTAAATAACACTATTTTTTTAAATTAAAGTTATAATAGAATTTAGAAATAAAGTTCATTTAGGAATGAAATGTTATGAAGAAGGTATAGATCCATGAAGGAAGTTGAAAGGTCATGGGAGGTGAAAGGTTACCTCATTTTGTATAAATATACCCTCATGGCTAGTTAGAAGGGACCTTCAGTTTTGGACTTCATTTGAGCACCTTGTTTATGAGAGCTTGTACATACTTTTGAGAATCAAATTGTAGCATAGTAATTCGACCATTGGATTTCATGGATGCTTCATGTAATGGTGCATTAGACATTTCAGCATAATATTGAGAATCTCATTAAACCAAGGTGGAAATTCCATGTTTGTATTGTTGATCATTGAGGAACTTATCTCATGGTGATTCAATGGTATGTGTTTGTAATTCCATGAGTTAAGTTTAATGAACTATTTCGTTAGTCTATAACACACATCTTATTTGAAGTTTTATGTTGTTTATGATTTTATCGTCATTGTTGGTTGAGAAATAATTCACATTTCAGAAATGAATTCCTTCTTTTGTTCATGTATCTTAATTGAAGTATGCTTACATCCTCCCTTTAAAGATTCATGTTATTTACTTCAGTTGGGGTTACGTCTTTTGTATCTTACTTTTATAGTATTTCATATATCTATTCTAACTTGTGTTTGTCAAAATTATTATTGGTTTTCTCACATATTGTTCATTTTTTCCAAAACAAAATTTAAAACAACATGGTGGTAGTCGGTCCCATATGCCGAATGGGACTACTATACCAAATGGTATAATGTCTAATATGGACTTTGCATTGGGGATATCCCCTTATTTTTGGTGGAACATTTTGTCCCATTAACACATGTTCAACAAGATGTGTGTTCTCATGCCATATAAAAAGACCATTAGTGGGAAATAAGTAGCAAACTTGTTCTTTGGATAGGTATGGGTGCACTTTGGTATACCAAGGAGCATCATTTCAAAAAGGGACATAATACTTATTAGTGCATTTTGGACTACATTGTTGGAGAAGATGGACACAATGTTGAATAGGTCAACAACATTCCATCCATAGATAGATGGGAAAAGAAAAGTAGTCAACAACATTTCAGTGCATCTTTTGAGTGGTTACAATTAGAAGCATCCAAAGACCAAGGATCAAGCTTTGGTATATATACAACACTCTTATAATAGAGCAGTTTAAACTTTTGTTGGTAAGTCCCCATTGGAAACTTGTGTTAGATACTTGTCGCCTTCACCTTTAGATATTGAATATGGGAAACAAGGAGTGAGGGAGGATTTTATAGGGGATGCCTTAAGAGATGAAATATTTTTAGAGAAGATAATGCATATGCATATATAGGTTTAGGATACACTAAGAAGTCATAGGAAAAATATAAGGCTAGGCATGATCAACATAGAACAAAGTAGTCATTCAAGGTGGGAGACAGAGTATTTCTACAATTGAACAAGGAGAGGTTACAGGATCCTAGTAAGAAAAGCATGGCTCTATGATATGGTCCCTTTGAGATACTTGAAAAGGTGGGAAAAATAAAACCTATAGACTCAATGTGTCCCTATACATGTGTATTTACTCAATTGTGAATGTACAGAACCTGAAATTCTATGAGTCATCCATCTTGGATCAGGAAGAGGAATAGTTCCTACCTTCAGTAGAGGATTTTTCATTAGATGCCCAGGCAAAGTTGACAGAAGATATATTTTTACATATAAGCTCCAAAAATACGAGATAGGGGTAGCATAACCTTTGGAAAATTGGGTTGAAAGGACAACTTCCAGGCATAAGATATCAAAATGCCCAAAAAGGCTAAAAGAATGAGATAAGAACTGAAAATCAAGGCACACAGGCCATCAGGAAAAACTGTAAGATCAAAATTTAAAATAATATGGAACATAGCATAAGATAAACAAGTGGATCGGAGTCTATGGAGACAACCTAAATTAGGTCTTCATTATTTCGAGGGTTTCTACCAATTGGAGGAGGTATAGCCAAGTGTTGCTCAATGTAGTCCAAGAATTGGTCCAAGTCCCTCAAGTGGTCGCGTAAATGCTCCAAAGAGTGCAATATGTCTGCTTTTTGCTTGAAACTATCCATAAGAATATGATCAAGGAGAGACTTATGGTGTCAGTATAAGTTGATAGTGTATATATACTGGTTGAAGCAACCTCAAATGTGTTCAACATATGGCACCCAATCATCCAGCTTGATCAAAAACCCAATGTTTGAAATTTTTTGTCATGCAGAGGCTCTCTCACATTCCATGTGATATATCTCTTCTTAGATGGGGCTTGGGGTAAGGTCTCAAAACCTGGAATTCGTTTTCTCCAGAAAATGGTGGGTACAAGAGTGGCCTCGAGAACCTCATTCTTGATAAAGACCATGACAAGGAGGAAAGACCAATATGTCAGGGGGAGAGGGGAACAAGCGGTTTGACCAAGTGAGAGAAGAAACAAGAGGAGGGAAAGGGATCAAATGAAAAGAAGTCAGATAAAGACAAGGATTTAGGGAGGAGTAAGCATATGATAGACCACAAAGAGGAATAGTTGGAGAACTAATGGAACTCGAGGCTAAGCTAATAGATGAACCAAATAATGTGTGAGTATATACGAGATATACTAGAGAAGAAACATAAAGCCCTAAGAGCTAAATGAGAGCCATAGGAAGAGCACCCAATAGAGAGGATGGCTAGAGGGAAAGTAGTAATATGAACAAAAACATGAAAGGAAAACAGGAAATGGAAGGAACGAAACCAAAGATGATGAAGAATCCCACCAAGGAGGTTCAATTCCCTAAAGGATTGTTCTTTGTCATGCATGGAGGACCAAAATTAGAAGTCGTTGCATGCACTACAATTCGACTTGGAGAAGGAAACAACAATGCCAGACTGGTATGTTGAAAAACCAATTGAAAGATTCCCTTAAGTCTCCAATTAGGGGGATTGTACCTACCAATTATGGAATGACAACTAAGAATCAAGAGCAAGAGAACATGGCCTAGCCAAGGTTCAGAGAAGTGGGACAGCTAGTTCCGACATAATGAATTGCTTGAGTGCACGTAGGAGGTTGCAAACAGAAAGAGTTGATAACCAGACACTCCAAATGAGAGTAATGGCACTAGGGGGAGAGGCATGAGAGAAATGAGGAGGAAAATAAACATCACACAAGACAGGCCTTAACATACCTAGCAAGGCAGTCAAAATTCAATGTTGTTGATGTAATTAAGCACGGTCAGGTCACCAGTAACTAGTTCGCATGAGATAGAGCCTCGAAGTGTGAAGAATCATTAAAACATGGCTATGGGGGCATGCTACCACATCCCTAGACACTTGACTTAGTGGAGCAGTGGAACCCCCCCCTCCCCCCCCCCCTTTGCAATACAGGCACCCTATCCAAGAAGTTTCTATTAATTTATTAATTTAAATATTATAGGAAAAAATCAAAATGGAAACCACCTCGAAGGCATACAAATTTTCCTATACAACTTAAAACTTTCACTTTCAATTTCACTAGAGCCTTCCCAAAAATTAAAATTGAACTAATACTAATAAAATTAATACCTACTTAACACTTTAGTAAAATAAATATTAAATTTGAATGGATGACCATGTGATTCTCCCATATGCAAGTATGTTAAATTTGATTGGTGATAAAGCTATTCTCCATATAAAACTAAGCTTGTTAAATTTTTAATTTTGATAAGTATTAAATTATTTACCAACCTAGATCCATCTTAACTCTGGATCTACCAAGCTCCCAAAGGGATCAAATCTCTTTTCACTCTAAAAGAGGTTGGCACACCGCAAGAGATCTGATCCCTCTGGATACTTAATAGATCTGAAGTTAAGATCTATCTAGGCTGATTTTATTTTTAAAATGAAAATATCATTAATATAAATTTAAAATATTTTATAAATTTAAACAAAAAATAATTTATTATTCATTATTCCAAATTGTATTTATCATCCTTTTCATTATATAATGTTATATAAATTTATTTATTAATAATACATTTTAATTAGATTATTTTAAATATATTTATAAATTTAGATAAAAGTTATTTGAAAAAATTATAAAATAATTTAATTTAATTTAACTTCTTCTATTTCCTTTTTGTGTAAAAAATGATATATATTACTAGCTAACACAAAGGTGAACTTCTTAAAGTTAGAGGCGAGGACCCTTTGCTTCATGGAGAACCAAAATAACATTTCAAATTCTCTCCTCAACGATATGCTCTCACCACAGTGAAAATGTAGAGTGCAAAAGACAATTTTGAATATTGAAATCACATTCATTCTATGTATTTAATTAGACCATCAATTACATAGTTCAATATTTGTAAAAATTTTGTATATCATTTATGAATGTAAACGGTCTATGGGAACATTTCATACTTAGTTCAGTTCAATTTTCTATGTCTAAATATTTAGATATAAATTTAGAGGATTTAGGTTAATGGTGAAATTCCTTATACCAATTTTAGGAATCTCTTTAATGCCAAAAGTAAATGATTTAATATGTTTTTATAATTATTTAAAAAAGTTGTGCATAATTATTTTCATTAACTTCAAAATATAATAACAAATTTAAAATTAAAAAAAACAAATAAGGTTAACTCTTATGTTTTCGAAACTAAATGTATAGTCCTTATTGAAAATAGTCTTTGTAAGAAATGTTAGGTCTACAATGAAATTTTCATATTATGAACCACCTCTCATAAACATAAAAGTTTTATTAAAAAGCACCCTAGATGTGAATAGAGAAGTTATTTTTTTCTTTCTAATTTTTTAAATATACAAATTTAGATTAGAGCTAGTTTTATTGTTAAATAATGTGTGTGTGCGTGTGATACTATCATCAAACTTATGCGAAACCAATTACTTGAACGACAATTTTTCTAGAAGGAGATCCATAAACCTTTCGTCTATGGATTTCAGTCATTGGTTGCAACTTCAAACCATTGAATTTCTTGTCGTAGATAATATCATCACAAGACTTTCTTTAAGGAGTCAAAATTGCAAGTCCTATGCCTCAAAGACCAACTACCTCAGCTCGAAGACCTTGAGCTTCAATTAATGAGAAAAAACCCTTAGTACCATAGGCCTTCTTTGATTTCCTAGTTTTTTCTATCCTTGGATTTGTAATTCAACAATTATTTTTTGAATATATAAGTGCTATGTGATCAAGGGAGTGGGTTATCAAAAACGTGAGTTATAAATTTGCTAATGTTGATGTGACAAGATATGATGGAATTTGTAAATCCCATGAAATTTTATGCCTTTAATGATCCAGGTGGATGTTGGTGGCCACCCACCTATCCCACTTGGACCCCTAAAACTATCTCTTTTATTTTTTTAGCTTCCGTCATTGTAGCACAATTTACTATTTTCAGCAGTTTTTCAGGTCGTGAACCTCTCGAGCCGTTTTGAGGTCCTAAACCATGTTTTTTGTGAAATCTGGGAGCAACATGGGTTCATGGACCAATGTTTCTCTTTCCAAAGTTATACTCCTCAGATAGATCTTTCTAATGAGCTATTTTACGTGTCAAACACAGATCGGGTGTCAAAATTACAACCCCGGGAAGTTAATGTACCAATTTACCTAAAACGGGGCCCACAATTTGGCGTTTCATCTCCTAGGGTTAGGTTTTTAGATGTTTAGGACTTTCCATTATTTCTCAACAATAAATAGGTCTTCAAGCCTCATTGTAACATAGTTCAGAGGCATGCAGCCACCACATCTCTTCTCAGAGATAAGCTACCATTGCCCTAGCTAGTTTATTTCCATTTCTATTTGTAAGCATGTTTCAGTATTTTACATTAATGAAATGAAGTATTATTTATGCTGCATCTCTATATGTATGATTATCTCTGTAATTTGTTGCATTCTTGTTTAAATCTGGATCAATGGTATTAGAGATGTCTACTTTTTCTCTGTTTTTCTATGCATGTCCCCAACAAGGTCGGGATATAAGGAATTAGGGCTTGAACTAGTCGAACCTTTGCAAGACCAGCCTCGGAAATCCCAATGGTCTCCCATGGTGGATGAAAATAAAGTTGAGGGGGTAGGAGATCCTATCAAAATCTTGCTTGAAGAGGCCCTCGAGTGATAAAGGAACGCAATGATGGACAACTTCGCCCAAATACTTAAGCAGCTACCCAAAGGCAACGCATCAACTTCAAATAGCTACTCTGGAAATGCCACACCGTTTAAGGTACAAGGTAATTTTGAAATACCCATATTCAAGGGTCGGATAGACGTAGATGTCGTAGATAAATGGTCAAATCTGCTAGAAGGGTATTTTTTTGTTCATGAATTTTCGAGTCGGGAAAAAATTGTTTCTGTTCTTCTCAAAGAAGCCCCCCACATCAAGGACTGGTGGGAAGCCTACTGCGAGTAGAAGGATGAAAGTATGGGCTCACTATTTTTAGTAGCACCCACTTGGGATTCATTCCGGGATGCCATTGAGGAGCAGTAATACCTTGTCAAAAGCTACGAGGACAAATACATAAAGTGGACCACGTTGAGGTAGGGAAGGGACCAAGATGTGCTACAGTCCAAAAAAAATTCGTATGCTTCGTGCATAGTTGGGTATCAAAGGTTCTGAGCTACATTTGGTACTCAAATACTGCGACTGCCTACACAATTACATCCAGGAAGAGATGGAGTTCCTAAACATCTCCTCGCTTGGCACGATGTACCGATACATTGTCAAAATCGAGCAGAAGATTAAACAGAAGAAGCGAGACTTTGGATCTGTGAATCCAAAGCAAGGGAAAGGCTTCCCCAAATCATAGAACCAAGGACAAAGCCAAGGTGGGGAAACCCAAGAAAACTCGTCGAAGCTGCAAGAAAAGAGCAACACCACGAAGTCAAAGAAGGACACAGGAAAGTGGTGTGAGTTCCACAAGAGCCCCACTCACAACACAAGTGAGTGTCGGACCAAGCAGTCGTTGGTGGATGAGTTGAAGGCTTCGAAATCAGATACTGTTCCGACCCTGAGTCAGAACCCAACAAGGGGAATGGCAAAGGGAAGTAGATCAGTGATGCTAAGCCCAGTGCCACTGTTGCCACCGCCAAAATCAAGGAGAATGAGCCCGAAGATCCAGAGGAGGGGGAGCATATTTTCCACTCACAAATGTGGGTGAAGGGTTCGCCACTACAATACATTGTCAACAATGGTAGCCAAAAGAACCTCATTTCAGTAGAGGTCATGAAGCAGTTGGGCCTATCGACTGCACCACACCTACAACCGTATAGTATTAGGTGGCTTCACGAAGGACAAGATCTCCGAGTCCTCCAGCAATGCAGCCTTCCCTACAACATCAAGCCCTTCACAGACGAGGTATTGAGTGATGTTGAACTGCTTGATGTTTGTGATGTCTTATTAGGCCAACCATACTTATGGAGGCAACATGTTGTGTATGAGTCAAGGCCTCGCGCTGTTATTATTTCTTTGGGTAATTCATTACAGGATTCCGAAGGTAGCCTCATTTACCACCACCTCTTTGATCTCTGCTAATAAAGGTAGTAAGATCGTCTCCCAGACTAGGAAATTTATTTTCTGTCTGGTTCGCTCTCAAAGTAAGGGGAAGATCGTTGCCACATCCACGACCCCCATGAAGGGTTCCTCCACGCAGCAGCAACATCCAATGGATACGTTCATGAAAGCAGACAGGAGCATATTCTCCTCACCCACAGGGATACCATTCATTGTCAGGTCAAGCATTCATTCGATCTGACCCCCATAACACCTCTACCCAACGGGCCGATATATCACTGCTCCATTCTGAAAAATGACAAGTACAAGAAGCAACATGGTCATTACACTAGTACCAAGGTTGTGGAAACAATGCTTTGGAGCACAACATTCCCCCATTCCTTTGCTTTCACCTAGTGTTCAATGTGGACCGCCCTCGACCATGCTTCCCACCATTACTGGACACATCAGAGATTACAGAACAACTCACCAAGGACCAAGTTCAGCAGATGGAGGAACTCAACGCAATGGGGACCATTTCTTCCTAAGTGGGGAGGAATGATCCAGGTGGATGTTGGTGGCCACCCACCTATCCCACTTGGACCCCCAAAATTTTCTCTTTCAGTTTTTTAGTTTGTCATTGTAGCACAATTTACTATTTTAGCAGTTTTTCGGGTCCTGAACTTCCAGAGCCGTTTTGAGGCCCTAAACGATATTTTTTTAGGAAATCTGGGAGAAACATGGGTCCATGGACCGATTTTCTCTTCGCAAACTTATAGTCCTCGAATATATCTTTCTAACGAGCTATTGTACGCATCAAACGGAGATCGAGTGCCAAAGTTACGACCTCAAGAAGTTGATGTACCAATTTACCCAAAATGGGGCCCACAGTTTGGCGCTTCATCTCCTTGGGTTAGGTTTTTGGATGTTTAGGGTTTTTCATTGTTTCTCAACAATAAATAGGCCTTCGAGCCTCATTGTAACATAGTTCAGAGGCATGTAGCCACCATATCTCTTCTCAAAGATAAGCTACCATCACCCTAGCTAGTTTATTTCCATTTCTGTTTGTAATCATATTTCAGTATTTTACATTAATGAAATGAAGTATTATTTCTGCTGCATCTCTATATGTATGGTTATATCTATAATTTGTTGCATTCCTATCTAAATCAGGATCATTTAATAGGCTACATTAGAGAAGAATACCATTTGAAAAACCATGGGTTGTCAAAACCTGGAGCTAGTAAATTGGGAATAGTAAAATGGCTAATTTGTCTCAATTGTATTTTAATATATAATTTCAATATATTTTTTATGTATATGTTTTTGTCAATTTTTAATAGAATAGGACATTACACCATCCTTCCACACTTAGTTGGAGAGTCCTTTTGTGCAATAATTAAAATACAATATTTTTAAATATAGAATATTTTTAATACATTACATTAATAAAGTATAAATTTTAGTTTTATCAATATTTATAATACAAATTAGTCCTCTTGTGGGGTGTGGAAAAATGAGTCAGCAAAGGAGAAGGTTGGTTGCCCCACCACCTATTTCGATATTAAAGAGGAGGATGACATGGCCATTTCCCCTCATGCAATCACACATGTTACAAGTCTCAACCTCCCAGTAATTTAATATGGTAACCTCCACACCCTCATCTTTTTCTTACCGGGCTTGTCATTGACATAACCTTTTCAGCTACCTCTGTGTTTGCTCCAAGCTGCAGGAGGAATTTTTCTCTTGCAAAGCCTAGTTGTTCAACAACACAATGAAAAAAGGCCCTGGCCCTCTTTGTGTGGATACCCATTTCCCTCGGTCCATTGAAAGGAGTATTATTTGTTGCTTGGTTACAATCTCAAGGGAGAGTGTGTTGGGATGGATAGCTCTACAATGGTGTGGTGAGAAACAAACATTGACATTCAATGCCTAGAGAAATCACATCACTAGTAATTTGGTAACCATTATTTTGGTCATCGCCTTTAACTATTTTAGTTTGGTTTCGCATTTGTATTGGAATTTAGGATATTGTATCCATGGAGGCTCAATGTGTTGGAAAATCATTGTGTTTGTAGATTGAAATCGGTTCTCCTTGATAATTACTTGTAATATTTTTTTTTTTTTATTAGTTAGTTTTACTTCTTCATCGAGCAATTACCAAAACATGAATATCACAAAGACACAAAAAACATAAGATATCGACTCCAAGTTAGGGAAAAACCCCACAATTGGAGAAAACCTGAACAATCTTCTTCTTATATAATTAGCTCCAAATGAGACCTCCAAGACCAAAAGAAAAAACCTCCTCCAAGCACCAAGTAAACCCTCCAAAATTCTTCATCAATTAAGTTAATGATGGTCAAAACTATAACAGACACATGTTAAATTTTAGTGTAAATAAATAATGTATGGACATTATAAAAGTAAAAAAGTGAAACCAAGTTCATGGGGCACATATTCAAAGTTGAATGAGGTAAAAAAACATTACATTGGGATCCACTTGTGGTTAGTTATTTATTAGATATGGAAACTGGCATTGGCAAGAGGCAAAAAGGTAATAAGTGGAAAATTAATTATTTAGGCCAGCAAGGACATGAGGCAAAAATGCAAATAAATAAAGGAAAATGAAATAAATTCCACTTTAGCAGGTGGGGAAGAGGAAGGGAAAATAAAACAAAATTGGAGAGAGAAGATTCTAGCATTATTGTTGGGAAAAGGAGAGGAAAAAGAGAGAGAACCTACAACATTGGGAAACAAGAAAGAGACAAGCAAGGAAAGCAAGCAACATAAGAGGAATTTGAGTGGCAGCTAAGAAGAAGGTTTGAACAACAACTAGCAAGAAGAGAAAAGAACAAAGAAAAGAGAAGCCATCAAGAGGATTTTTACAAGTAGCGATATGCATGTTTGATTATCTTGTTGGGATTTGAATGCAGGGTTCATGAATTGAATTGTTGGTCATTTTCTTCTCATTGGCATGGATAATTTCCTGGATGATTGACAGTCATGTATAGCCTTGTTGGGACAGGGTCCCCTAGGGTCAACATTGTAAAAAACTTTGCTATTATTGTAAAGTCTCTGCATTTTGATAAGAGCATGTAGGTCAATATGAGTCAAAGGGGCTTTAGGAAGGTCAAAGCCCCTTAGTTTGTTAGGATTTAAGTTGTTTTTTGACCCGCCCATGGTTTGAGGACCATGGTATTGTAATAGAAGATGATATAAGAAAGAGTCATAGTAAGTCATAAGAGATATCAAGAATCTATCTATGTGTGAATGATCTAAGTAAGAGAAGTTTGTTTTCTGTACTTAGGCGAAGGGGA
Organism: Pinus taeda; assembly: GCA_000404065.3. Classification (NCBI taxonomy): domain Eukaryota; kingdom Viridiplantae; phylum Streptophyta; class Pinopsida; order Pinales; family Pinaceae; genus Pinus; species Pinus taeda. Next base: position 87,302 of record APFE031301945.1, read on the forward strand.
AGGCTCCTGCAGCTGTGTGCACAGAGAACTTGGTAATTTCGCAACTGAGTGCGCAGGCCCCTACAGCTATGTGCGCAGGGTGGGAAGAGTCTGTAATTGAATACATGAGCATAATAAAGGCTATTTTGGAGCATTATATGTGTATTTGTGTGTTATTCCTTACTTATCAATTTACTATATGTTCGCTCTGTTACAAAATTCATCATGAAAAATACTTAATATATGTGCAAAAATGATAGATATGTTTATTTACATGATGTTATGAATGTTTAGAACAATCAGCGAAGGGTTTGAATCTATTAATTATTAGTTACTGTAAATTCCAGGTTTTAAGGTGTTAGGGTTCGCAAAGGTTACAATAAAGCCCAAAAAGTAACACAAACACATCACATAGTCCTTTGGATGCAGAAACCTGGTTCTAGCTTCCCCCAATAGTGCCTCGGGTGAGACTGTAGCTTGCACTACGTAGGTTGTTGCCAAAAAATCTGGTAGTGTAGGGTTTTGTTGGTCAACGCAATTAACTATGAACCTAGGTCTAGGCCCCCTTAAGCCAACAAATGGTTCCATTGCCAGGATTGAGATCTATCCGAGGAATGTGTGATGTGGCATAAGTGGATACTGACTAAGAAATAGATCGAGAATTGGATAGATCAAAAATTGCACGAGTATCCAACCCAAGAAAACAAGAATATGCCCTTGTCAAAAGAAGAGTGGTTGAATAAATACTTGTATATAGAAGTGCACTAAATTTTCTGATGCTCTTTTCGGTGCAAGTTATATGAATTTTTGGCTAAATTGGTAGATGTTAAAGGTACGTGGAAGGTGGATAACCCTATTGTATTGACTCCAGAATTAGTAAGGTGCCTGGAAGGTTCAAAAAACATGATCACAAGGGCTGTCGATTATTGGATCGATAGTATTTTGGGTGGATTCATTACTAAGTTCTTGATTGACACCTTTATTAGTTATAGCGAAGCTAAACACGATTTTTTCAAAGGACCAAGAGGTAAGTATGTGAAATCCCTGAAAACTGTTATTAAAATGCTATTGTGTGAGAAAAGGGTTATGCCATTGAATTGATGTTTAGACGAGACTTGACAGGAACTATGTGAAGTGGAAATCCATTCAGAAGAGATCTAGATTCAGGTTTTGAGTACAGCCCTTTGTTAGGAGCGTCTGATAGTGACGAAGAAAGTAGTATTTTGAAAATGCCTCAAGGTGCGCTACAAATGGTAAATCAAGGTATTGTGGGAATACCATGTCCATCCACTCCACCTCCACCATTCAGTATGGCGAATGCTATGAAGATTCCCATATTCAAGGGTCTGGGGACAAAATACCCCGAACAATTCTTCTTCGTAGCATGTGTTTCATCAAATTCACAACAGATAATGGATGATGACCTAAAGAAAGCACAGTTGGTCACAACATTGCAAGATAGGGTGCTGAGATGGAATATTAAGTATAGTACAACTCATCTGGCTGCAACACTAAAGGATACAAAGGATGCGCTAAATAATGAATTCAATAAGCCTAAGTCGCAATCCCAGTCGGTAATAGAGGTCAAAGATATCCAGCAGAAGGTGAATGAGTCTGTGTGAGATTTTGATCAAAGAATGAAATGTCTATTGCAACAGGCTAATCTGTAGATCACAATTGAACAACATAGGGATTGGTATATTGCTTCGCTACTACCTCATTTGAGATTTCCACTATCATAGTAGAATATTGGAATGCAGGTTGAGGTGCTGAAGATTGCTATGAAGTTGGAATCCTCACCTATTCAGGATATGAATATGGGAGTGCAACAGTTTTAGTCATAATTGGCTAGCGTGCATATGGAGTTGCAAAGTCTCAAAAAGGGAAAAGAAGTTTAGAATGAGACCTATGTGGAAGTATGGTGTTTAAAATGAAAAGGCCATGATCACGACAAGGATCATCGTCTAGTGTATCAGAATTATCTATTTGGAGGAGGTTTTGTCCCCCTGAAGCCAGAAAATACCGTTGGGATGAGAATAGGTGTGGTACCATGGTGCGCTATCTGCTAGATTATAGGAAAACATACAATGGATAATTTTCATTTGATACAAAATTTCATGCAGACTTCCCAGAAATTGCTCTATAATTTATGTAAGTTTGTAGGCCATGATGAGCGTAATTGCCGAAGATATGAATTAAAGAAATGGACAAAACTCCAACATATAGAGTATATTCATAGGCACATCCTCAGCAGGATCAAGGTGCAACTACAGCATGCAGAGGATTCCAGGGACAAGGAAGAGGATGAGGGGGAGGAGCTTGAAGAGGTCAAGGACAAATTATTTGATACAATTATGGAGAACCAGGTCACTTTGCGCAAGATTTTCATAATCCAACGCACCCCTCTTGTCAATATTGTCAATAGTTTGATCATGTCATAGAATAATGTCCTATGCTCATCGCAAAAATGAAAGATAAATAAGACCCAGACCCAACAACCGATGCAGAATATCTAGATGATGAGATCAAAATCACACAAAGATGGACCCAATGTTAATATTGTTACCGAAGCAATATAACTACCGGGGAGGATAAAGGGAAACAACAAGAGGAAGATATATGGGTACGAAAGGCTGCTAACAAAGATGTTGGATTCAATTTGAATAAGGAAAAGGAGACTTTTATGGAGGCAAAGAGGAGATTTGCAGACATTGGAGCTTCTACATCAAGAGCTCAGAATACATGCACAGGGAAGCCTGCAGAAATCAGTATTGCACAAGAAACTGACCCTTCATTATTGACATCTTTCTTACAGACCTGTATGAAGCTCCTAAGGGCCCAAAAAGCAGTAGAAGGACTACAAGAGTTGATAGATAACTGCACTAGCAAGGGTAAGTCACTGCCTGAAAAACACGCAGTGCATAAGATCACAAAGGTAAGAAAAGTACTGGTCGGGAGATGAGATTGACTGCCCAGATAGGAGAATTTGAAATGGACCAGGTAATCCTTGATTTGGGATCTGATGCAAATTTTTTGCTGAAATAAACCTGGAAAAGGATGGGAAAACCAGCACTACAGTGAACCCTAATCCAGTTCAGAATGGTGAATCAACAAAAGGTTATTCCTATGAGGAGCATACATGGAGTAACTGTGGATATTGAAGGGGCATGCACCATAGACGATTTTAAAGTAATCGAGATAGTGGATGATAGTAATCCATACCCTACACTACTTGACATTGACTGGGAATTTGATATGAACCTAGTCATCAACCTTAAGAAGTGCAACATGACATTTGAGAAGAAGGAACTAAGGGTTATTGTTCCATTGGATCCAGACGAGTGTGTGTGATATACTGAACCAATCTGAGTTTATGATGAGGAGGAAAATATTGAGCACATCTATTAGCTTACTACATGGAATGAGGATTGGATCAACCCTACGAAGGATGGGCAAATTACTTTGGAGAAGGAAAGATCCTACAATTCAGATTCAGATGAGGAGCTCGAGCACTGGCAAAACAAATTGCATGAGGTATCGACATTGAGATGCAACAAGCTTACTAAGTCACTCCGATGTATATCCACTAAGGTACACAACTTATTGTATTATGATGGTTTAGAATATGTAAATTTATTTATGGATAAATTTGAAATGGATGTATGGGAGGAACATCGGTTCTAGGCATTAGACATCTCACTAAGAGCTACACTTGCTAGATGGTGGGGCACACATAAGAACAACTTTGCAAATTGGAAGGAATACCGACATATGATGAAGTTATTGTTTGGGTATGCCAATACCTATATTACAGAGAAATATATAGGAAAGGATGATTTGCACGAGCATCTAGCTCAATGGATGAAAGCATGGGGAGAAGAACCACATCCAGAATGGGTTCACCTATTCTTCCACACTTTGGATACTATTCTGATGAACTGGTATCTAGAAAGAGAGTTGTGACACAGAACCTTAGAGTGGGATGTTCTAAAGGAAATTTTTTTGTTAACTTTCAGTTTCGAGGATGGATTTGAGTTTATTGATGAAGCGTTGCAGGAGATCAAAGTTGAAATATTCAGAATGCCTGAGGAACCTATCACGTGGGTACAACTAGACTGGATTACACAACTATGCCATGCTTTGGAATGCTACAATATGACCACAGAGGAAGGTGAGGAATATCCTAGGAACATCAATATTCCTGAGTCAAAATGACAACGTGAAGTCATGGGGCCTAAGGTAAAAGTCCCTGATGTTATCCCTCAGGTTTTCCTAGAAGTTGTGTAAGAGGAAAGTATACCCAAGGTAACCACAAACCAACCTTTTAGATGTAGAATCTAGCCAAACTGCATCCAAAGAGGGCTCTCTCTTTATGATTTATCTTTGTTCTTGGAAGGTTTTAGGCTAGTTACAGATTCAAGAGTTTGTTTTGGGAAAATGGTGGAATCCACAAACTAAGGGCAAGATTGAGAGCTTTCAGTCCATTGGGCTATGGAGTCAAAGGATGGCTTTACTGGATTTCTATTCTAAACACAAGATGGTATTACAGGGCAAGATAGCTAGACAGAGAACAATCCTTAAAATTTAAAGTGGATGGGATGATCTTGAAGGGATGAAAGGAAACTAAGAATATTTCACCATATTCAAAAGAAAGAAGTGAAATGACTACAAACAAAGAGCAATGAAGGATTCTTTATTATAGTAATCAACAATGTTTAAATTAGCAAAGCAGGAGCATTTAAGAATTCATGCTTATAACTAATTTAGAAGAAAACATTAAGAATAACCACATTTGAAAACAGAGTACAATTAAGTAAATTCTATTTCAATCCTTTATGTAAATTATTCAGAAATGGATAAGATGGTATTATAAACTAATATAAAATTTCAGACAAAGGGTAGAAACACTTATTGAACTGTAGTGCAACACATGAATCCTGAAACAAGTCCAGTGCTTTAAATCATCATCCAGTAAGCCACAAGTAAATTTCTCCAAAATCTTTTATCCCGAAAATCTCAATGTTACAGTAGCATAATACAATCCACCCCAAATGCTTCCAAGAGTGGAGTATTTATACAAATTCTAAACTAAAATATCTTGAAAAAAATATCAAAATTGGTTCACAAATCTCTCCAACTATTTTACATAAATAGAACTTAATTAAAGGAAACTCAAACTAATGCATATATTTGGCACTATTTTTTATGGATAGGTTATGAAAAAGAGGAGAATTCGAATTTGATCCAACTCTTAGCTGATGATGAGGCATCCAAGTCACTAACTGCTTCCTTTTTTTGTGAATTCTGCTCCAACAATTCTGCAAACTTGGGGTCCAATGATACCTTGTTATTTCTCAATCCGTAATAGATATCTAAAAAGTGAAAGAGATTATTGTATATAAATATGTTGGTGAGATAAACCTTTTTCACTGTCCTAAAATTTCTCTCCAGCTGTGCGTAATAGGCTCTATAAAAAGATGTGTAAAATAGAGTTTTACAGAGTCTGAAACATAACCTCTAAAGATGTGCATGTATCTCTCAGCCTAAAATCACTGTGGAAAAAATGAAATAGGTTGTTGTAGATAGGTCTCTTAGGAACAAAAACCTCCTTCCGTTTTGTAAAATGTATTTCTAATTGGCCACACTATCCTCTGCAAAATGATGACTTAACAGGAATTTTCTGCAAAAAGTGCTTTCCAACATTGTTTAATATTTCCACAACCATAATGGATGTTAGAAACGTGAGAGAGGTTTTTGTAGATGGAATGCTTAAGAACATAAACATCCGTAATTTTTGTAAAATTAATATTTTATTGATCACAATAGTTTCTGCAAAACTATGACTAAAATATGCAATTTCTGCAAAAATGTTCCTTCTTGTTATGTTTTTCCATCTTTTTACTTTCTTACTCTTTTTGATTGTTTTACTTTCACTTTAGACAAACCTCAATATTGGTGAAAGTATTATCATCTCTTTTTACCATTTTACTACCTTCTGTATTCACTTTTACTGTTTACCTTTGACTTCTCTGTAACTTCGTTTTAACTTTCACTGACTTTTACCTGATACACTTTAACCACTGATACTCTTTAGCTGTTATGTTTTCTAACCTATGTTTGAATAGATTTGATAACAATCTTGGAGTAAACAAATATTATGACTAGTATTAAGACTTTTTATCCAAGGATGTGATCTTCTGATTACCTCTTCAGAGGACAACCGAGTAGATTTTTCAAGCAATTCCCCAATGGACAAGGGAGTGAGGTTTTGACCAGGTTCAAAATGGAGCATCACATTGATAGCTTGGGGAGTAATGGGGAAAATAACACTCTGGTCAGGGGATATTATAGCTCTTTGAGTCAGATCATAGTTAGAATGGCAGTAATGGATGATTTCTGGGAAATAAATGACCGAAGGAATGAGATAACTTGGGAGATTGGATTCCCACAACCCTATAAGATCGTGCCCCTTTGAGTATTCGTCTCTGCAGCGATAATAGCTCAATAGGGGACTTTCATCAAAATGCAGGTCTTTAATTTTGAAATATTCATCTATCAAAGGTAAATATTCCAATTCACGGTGAGGAGCATTCAGTGGAGTAATATTCAGAGCTGCCGACACCTCCATTTTGGTTCTTGTGGATTCAAAATGGAGGCTTCAGATGTGGGCCCGTCGGGCTTTAAAACAGTTTAAGGTTTAATCTAATCACTCCGGGCGATATCTAATAGGCGGAAAAGGTTATTAATTAGTCCTGATGACTAATTAATCCCGTATGCGTAAAGAAATGGGTTGCGGCACGATTTGGTTAAGTGGATTTCCAGGTGGACAGACCACGGTGGCACGAAACTTTTCGGAAGTTTTATTCATATTTTTGTATTTAAACATACATATGGCATGTTTAAAGTTTTTGTATATATATTTTTTATTTATATGGTAACAAACAAATATTATTTAATTACCATAAGGGCGGGATTATAATATAATGATAATTTTAACCAAAGGGTGTATAGTGGGTTATTATTTTAAATGTGCAGGGATATAAATACTTTGGTTAAACTTTATAATAGAGGGGTTTTTGGGATATTTATAAAAAGGGAGTTATATACTTAGGATAAGGTATTTTATTAGGGATTTAGTATAATAGAGTTAAATGTAAATATGGCAAAGGACAAGGAAACTCAAAATATTTTTTCACATCTAAGAAAGTGATAACTTCTGAAGTAAATTGCAATATTTTATCTTCAACACTTAAACTTAGAATAGCAAGTTATCTTGAGGGATTTTTATGGAATTTTGCATGAGTTTCCTAAGCAAAATGGGATTTTACTTAGGAAAAGATTGAAAGGGAATGATAATGGATAACTTCAAGTACTTAGGTCTTTTTGATCATAAGGCCAAGGGTCCGGTCCCTCCAAAAGTCAAGGAAATGCCTTGAGCCCCTTTTATCTCCAAATACCTTAGTACTTTGGGAAAATTAGTAAAAACTTAGGGAAAAAGTGATGTGGGAAGTTAATGATTTTGACTTTGCTTTCTGTGAATTCTTCAGTGCATTTTCTGCTTGAGTACTTGTGATGAAGGTAAAAGATTAAACATAATCAGCACCATCATTCATCACATAAAACTTTGCAACACCATCTACCTACCCTATCTACTTGACACTACCATTTTCTCTTCTTGATTAGGGTGCATTTAGACTTGCAAACCCTTTTCAATCTTTTCTTTTTACAAGGAAAATCTATCTAATTCTACCCTTGTTACATCCAAGGGCTCAGATTAAACTATTGAGCACCTCTTATTAACTCTACCTATCTACTTATCTGCCAAGATTAAACTGTTTGGACAGATATTTATTCTCTAATCTACATCATGAAATTGAAATATGAGTAAGCCAAGTTTAAACATTTTGACTTATTCATGAATTGTGGCAAAGGTTTGACAAGCTGCACACAATTGCTTTATTACAAAAATGAAATAGTAGTGGCATTTGGATTTTCACACTTTCCTTGGTCTATTTTTTGTTTGGGGTTCATTTCTTTCACTTTTTTGACCATTTTCTTTTTCTTACCCTTTGATTTTTCTTTTAGGGTATACCCTCTTTACATTTTTAAAATTTTTTTGGTTTTTCAAGAATATGGAACACCTTTGCTCGAGAAAAAGGTTTGAACATATTCCATAGTTCAATCAAGACAATCATGAAAAATGACACCTATTGGTATAGGAGTCTAACACCTGACATCTCAAAGCCCTTGAATATAAATAAGGTGAATATTGGGTAAGAATCACAGCCGAAGTTCACAAATATAGGTGATTACTGGGATGAGGAAACAATGGACAAAGTCGTGAAGTTATTGCAGGAGTATCAGGACTTGTTTCCCACAAAGTTCTCTTATTTAAAGGGAATAGTAGGTGATCTGGGTGTCATGAAGACCACTTTGAAGAAAGATGTGAAGCCTGTTGGTCGCTTTAATTGTTTCCCAATTCAAGCGCCACATAAATTATCAACCCGAGGAATTCTTTTTATTTCAAAGGTAGTTTCGCGCTGTATGTGCTCAATTTCAAAAGCAAAAGAAATGTTGTAGTAAAGAAAGAACGCACAGTCATTAATTTCATCAATCTACTGATTCACACTCCATTTAATCAAAGCTGCAGCTAATTAAGTTATAATAGGGATAATCCCTCTGTTGCAGTTATAATTTAAATAAAGGGAAATCAAAAGGAAAGAACTCAATAAACCACAGCAGGAACAGGACCCTATTCCTTAGTGAGGAACTTCAGCACCTGATGCCTGACATCTAATCACACTATAATCCAAGAGATCAAGACCCTATTCCTGTTGGCAAGAACCTTCAGCACCTGATCTCTGGTTCTACTCACACTGCAGATAAAAATGAAGCAGTTAAGGGGGACAGAACCCTATTCCTGAGTGCAGGAACCTTCAGTATCTGTCTCCCAACATCACTCATTCGCACAATCAAATCAGAACAGATATCTCAATTCCTACGAGTGCAATCATTCAATACATGCAGTTGCTAAGGGAACAGAGTAGTATTCAATCTATGTAACCAGTATCTAACAACAGGATCAAAATGAAGTGCAACCATATAAACGATTTAAACAGATTACAAGAACTAATGGGCGAATCTTGT
>APFE031301947.1:3325-13404 GCA_000404065.3 Pinus taeda
CATTGGTACGTTGGCCTTGGCCACGGTTCTAAATGGTGTAAATTAAGTATTTAGGGAGGAGGCTTGCCCTGTATATAAAAGTTGTTATATTGATGGGATAGGTTTGCGTTTTTTAAATAAATTGTTTTCTCACAAATTTTATATATTTCTTTAGCATCAAGAGAGTATTAGAGTATGAGGAGATGTAAGAATATAGTTCATTTGTATTTATTAGGTTAATATAAATACATGAATATATTTATAGAGTTTGAGTGGGTTTAATGGTTAGGAGCATGTGTTTTTTCCTAAGAGGTCATAGGTTCAAATCGTTGCGTGGAGGTAAGTCCCTTGTCCCACAAACAAGGGGACTCATCAACAATTTGGTGTCTAGCTTGTTGTAACTTAAAATGAGATGTTTAAATATAGTTGATATTTCACGATTATCAATCAATTTAGTCAATATTATTTATAAAATAATTTAAGTTCTATTTTTTTTTCACCTATATTTTAGAAATCATATTTATTTAATTAAGTAGATAGGTTTATTTATCATACCCATATTAATTAATATTATTATTTATACAAAATATTGTTAGTGTTATGAAATCTACTGAAACCCTAACCCTAATCGTCTTCTAGCTGCAAATATAATATGGTTGGCCTAGAGGGGGCTCATCCCCTTTTGTTTGATGAAGTAATGGCATTCCAGGCTTTAATCACTTCTCTTTGAAAAAATCAACAGACGGAGTAACCACAGTCCAAATTTGTGAAAAAGGCGAACAACAATCCATCTATAACACTGCCTATAGGTTTTTGTCTTACAACTTAAGCATTTGTAGAACTTTCTTTTGTCAGGAAATTCACTAGTATGTGGTCATCTCCAAAATCCATAGAGCAATGGATTGAGAAAACTTGGAAACCATTGTTGAAAGGGAACACTGGTCTCTATGCTTGTGGGAATGGTTTTATTAATTTTTTGTTTGAACTTAAGGATAAAGATGCAATTTTAAAAAATGATCAATACTTCTCTCAAGCAAGGGAATGTACCTGAACAAATGGTCCCTTGATTTTGACCTAGCTGAAGATATCTTAAACTTAGTTCCTGTCTGGTTCAAATTACCTTGTCTTGTTGGAGTGATGAATGTCTCAGAGCAATTGGAAATGGGCTGGGGAAGTATTTGGACAAAGTTGAGCCCAAGGGTTCATAGTTTTTTTATGCCAAGATCTATGTGGAAGTTGATTTGGAAAAATGTCTTCCATTGGAAATCAATCTCACCCTGGGAGAATGGAGTCACTATCAGGTGCTAGATTATGAGAAACTGCCATTTACGTGTTGGATCTATCATGAATATGACAACTTTGCAGGGGACTGCAAAAAAACTCAATTTAACAAAAGGGAAGAAGCTTCAACAACTCGGGAGGAATAATGGAGAAATTAAAGGAAAGGGGGCAATAGGAGGGTGACAATGACAAGAAGGAATAATACAAATCAAGGAAGGAATGTGGCTTCATTTTCGTCGAATCCCTATGAAGTGCTCCAGTCACAAGAGGAGAATGAGGGAGAAGCTCCAAATCAGGGGGGTAATAACAACCCTCCTATGGTAGAAACTGAGAATGCAAATAGAGAAGAAGGATAAATTCAAGAACCTATAAGAGAAGGAGAAGATGAAAAGGAAAGGAATACACAAAACCCTAACCCTAAAGGATCTAATACTACAATTGATCATGAAGCAGAAGGAATCCCTACAAGTATAATGAGTCATAGCATTGATAATACCCCTAATATCATGTCTAATATGCTATGGATTTAGTGAAAGTCGTAACAAGGAACATGACCCTAAAAATCATCAGGGTTGATGAAGCGAGCAAACAATAAACAAAGAAAAACATAAAAGAAAAAGGTTAACACTCCAAGAAATTGATTAGAGAAAATGAAGCAAAGCAAAAAAAAAGGGGGAATTAGCCTCAAATCACTGAAATCCTAAAGTCGTCTCCAATCAAGGATCCAGAAGGAACAATAGATGGAGGTAGTAAGCACCAAAACCCTAAAAAAGACAATGAATTTCCTCTCTTGGAATGTAAGGGGCATGGGAAGCCCAACAAAATCCCATTATATAACATATCTGATAAAATTCAAGAAGCCATTGATTTTGCTTTTGCAGGGAATAAAGATAGAAGAAAACAAACTTTTGAATGCAGCAAAATCTTTTTGAAGAGATAGCTATGGAATAGTGCAAAGCTCTAGAGGTGCCTCTAGGGGTCTTCGCATATTATAGGTAAACTTATTTTTTCCCCTAATACAATGTAAAAAGAGTATTTATTGGATTCCTTTATTGTTAGAAAGGAAATAATCAAAATAAAGGTTTACAATGATCAATGTGTATGTCCCTATAACTTTATGGGGAAAAACTCGAATTCTAAGACCCTCTAATTGCATCAAAAGAAGATCGATGTTGCCAAAATAGTATTGTGGGAGGTGAATTCAATGCAATTTTGCAATCTTCAGAAAAAAGTCGAGGGATTTGGGTTCATGGCCCATTTAAAGAGACAATGGAGGATTTGATCATCAAGTGGGACTTAATTAACATTCGACCCATTAAAGGGAAATACTCTTGGTAAAACAAAAGGAATGGAAATGGGCATATAACAACATGTCTCAATCATTTTTTTATGCATAGAATCTGAATGTTACAAAGTTTAGACTACTCTTCTCCAATATTGGTGCAAGGTGAATTTGATCATCGCCCAATATCATTAGAGGCTATCAACGAGGAGGAATTGGGACCTATTCCATTCAGCTTCAATCTTAGGTGGTTAAATAAAGTTGGCATTAAGGAATTATGAAGCAACAATTGTCTATTCGAGTGTAAGTTTCTCCATCCCTTGTATGGGAATCAAAGATAAAAGCCATCAAAGCAACATTGTGAATTTGGACAAAGGAGGTATACGTCCCTCCTGGTAAGAAGAAGGATGAATTGGTAAAAGAGTTGGAGAAACATCAAACGATGATTGAAGTAATGAAATAAAGGGATGCCATCTTGAAAAGGAAAGAAATTAAGAAAACGTATCTATCGAGCAAGTTAGAAAAGAGGAAAAATTCTAGAGGCTCAAATCAAGAAGTGTTTGGTTAAAGGTTGGGGGCCAAAACATAACTTTCTTTCATAAACAACCAAGAGCAAGGGAAATGAGAAATCAATGAGTAAAATTACTCCACAAGTTAAATATAAAACAACTTCCTTCTCAAATCTAAAATAGGAATAATTTTCCCATTATCATGATTTATACTCAGAAGATAGGGAGTTTCATTTAAATAAAGCTCAAGAGTTCTTATCTATATTTCAACCAGAGATATTAAATTTTAAAAATCAACACCTCATAAATGAAATAGAAGAGTAAGAGGTGGTATATGCAATATGGGCAATGGATCCAGAAAAATCCCTAAGCGCAGTCCGTTTCCTATTTGTTTCTTTTAAGTCTTTTGGTCAGTGATAAAAAAGAATATGATGAGAATGCTAAATTGGATGAGAAGAAAGGGAAAACTACGAGGGGGCACCAACTCCTTCTTTTAAGCCTTGATTCCTGTTGACAGTTCTAGATACCTCCAACATATAAGGGGTCTCCCCAATGCAAAGTCCCAGTTAGTCCTCACACCATTTGGAGTAGGAGCCCTATCCAAAGTATCGACCTGACCACCATAACGCAAAGGTTCATCTTGGTTTCAATGGATAAAAACTAAGTTGACAGTGTTAAACATCGATTGCAATGTGTAAACGGATACTTTCATGAGGGGAGAGACAAGAGTGAGCCTCTAGAAGGAAAGTAATAGTATTAACCTAAGAGAGATAAACAAGAGCATAAAAAATATTTGTTAGTGAAATAGTTCACATAACAATGTTAAAGTGAATACAACAAACATTCAACAAGATGAGTATCGAAGCCACCAAAACAGTTCAATTTATCTAGTACATATGAAAACAACCTATACCATAAACATCCCAAGAATAGTCCTAAAACATTTTTGATATATGCATGAAAATGTGTTGGCTCATAGAGCTTCAATTAGGTGAAAGATCCAAGTACACAATTACAATGATGAGACACTAGTTCTAATAGCGGAACATTAAGTCACTTCTTGGTTCTCCAAAGAATATTTTTTCTCTCTTGTGCCAAGTAGAGAAGCCAAGACTAGCTCTCTAAAGCTTAAGCCTCCAAAATACCTTTGCTTGAGTTATGAGGTTGCTTTTATAACAAGAGGAATGACCTTTCGTATCCTCATGACCCTTGGATTACCCTCATGACTCTTGAACTTCTAGTGTGTCCATGGACTTCTAAACAATTATTAAACTTCTAAATGACTTTTGGACTACTATACAATCTTTGTCCATATATGATTAAGTGACTCTTTATGTTCCACATATGACTCTTGGACTTCCACACATTACATTTTGTCCTTTTATTTTAAAGTACATCATTAAACTCCACATGATGATGTGGCATGACACATGGACATACATTGACCACTATGATGACACTTGTACAAGTTACAACTTTACAGTGATGACATGGACTTCATGATGAGGTGACAATGCCAAGTTGTCTTCCTCGCTGCTTCATCTCTCATTCTTGATGATAGATATGATCTATGCTTTATCTTCATGAAATATCAACTTTATTGCTTATCTTCACCCTCCAAAGGGTCTTGGATCAACATTGGAATCCTTTGAGTCATCATGCAATGTCTTCTTTCTGTTTCAGTCCATGATCTGGCTCATGTCTCCATGATAGCTCTCTTTTGTTCTTCTTCTCCGCAGGTGTTTCTTCATGATTTATCCTTGTTATCTTCTCTTGAGCATCTCCTTATCATGCTAGTATGGTACTCCTATAATTGAAAATCATTCATGACAAGGAAAAAGTAGTTTAAAATGTCTATCCTATCACTACCTAGTTCATGGAATGATCTTCTCATGATAGGCCTATGAGAGGGTTAAAAGAAGAAGGCTTGATTAGGAGGGCGTAGTTAAACTCATCAATGTTCACAAGAGGCCTTCAAGGTGAGCTTGTACACTCAAGCAAGAGAAAGAGAGCTCACGGGGCATAAGGGCGTACTCTGAAGAGATGAAGGAGTGAGGCTTCAAGCCTTCAGGTCTTCAAGGTAAGATCATGCACTCAAAGAGACAAAGAGGGCCAAGGGCACACTCCGAAGAGATTAAGGAGTGAAGCTTCGGGCCTTTAGACCTTCAAGGTGCACTCATGTTCTCAAGGAAAAGGAGAGCACATTGGTGTATGTCAAAGGGACAAAGGGAAAACATTCAAGCCTTTGAGGTGCACTCATGCAATCAAAGAGGGTGCATTTCTTTGTATTGAAGGAGTGTGCTCAAGCTTCAGGCTTCATGACTGTGTGATGCGTTCAAAGGGAAGGATGAAGTTTTGTGGTTCATGAGTGCGAAATTCTATCTAAAGCTTCATTCTTCGTGAGTGTGACATTCTCTCTAAGAGGGCGTAGGTCTTCGTGTTGAAGAGTTCACTTTTTCACTGAGTGTTTGAAGCATGCTTCGTTGTTGCTAAGTGCGCTTTGTTGTTTCGAAGTGTGCTTTGTTGTTTTGAAGGTGCTTCATTTTTTTGAAGTGCACCCAGGATTGGAAGGCACAATCCTCTCCAACAGTGGCTACTTTTTCATCTGTAATGCACTTTTCACTAAGGGAGGCAACACAAGGCTATGTGACTTATCCTTAGGAGGTAGTAATGCACTTGTTGGAATTTTAGTATTAACATTGATGTCAACATGGTGATGATGCTGCTAGTTGAGTTGAAATTGGGTTGATTGTGTTAGCATTGATGTCAACAATATGATGTCACTCATGTTGGTTTGTGTTGGCATGTGTTGGAATTTATGTTGATCATACGATGGCATTAATAGAGCTTGATGGTACCATGATGGTCTTGGAGGAGTTGGCATGTGCATTAATAGACATGTCAAGATGGTTTGTTGATGTTGCAAGATATTTGGATGGTGTTGTTATAGGTAGAGGATGCTACTACAAATTGATCATATAGTCTACATATGATAGTGCTAGTTCATGGCACACTAGTTAAGTTTTCAACTAGGTCTTCATGTCTATGTGGATGAGGATGACTTGTTGTAGTGATGTGATGACTTGATGATGGTGCTAAAAAGGTATTTCAGGTATGAAAAAGGTGTTGTAGCTTTTTGAGAGGTTTTATGGAGAGTGGAGGACTTGTTTGCACACTTGCGAACCTTGTTTGTTGGCCCTTGTAGGTCAACTTGACAGTGAAATTTTAGAAGCATGTTTGATCTACTTTCAAATGTGTTAGAGGCCATGTAAGAGGTTTGGAGGCTTGCACAAGAGCTTGAGAAGATGTCCCAATAGGTGGTAGGGGTTCAGATATGAGATTTTAGTGTTTTCACCCTATTCTCTGCCCCAATCGCTCCTTTACACACTCATGAGAGTGACTGAAAAGTCCCAGTTGCATGGAGATAGGCCTTTGAGAGTGACTGCACCTTCTGGCCGAGTTCTGAGAGTGTCAATCATGCGACCTAGGCATTTCATGAGATTTTCTCCACATTCCTTGCATTGTTCAGAAGTAAATTAACTTGGAAATGCCTAGAGGCTTCCAAAATTGTTTGAAAAGGTTAGAAATTGTTTGAAAATGTCCTATCATGATGTGAATGAATTTAGTGCACTAGTAGTTAGCTTAGTGGATTTATTTGGTCCAATTTGTGCACCTTTGATCCTAGCCACAAGCTCCATTTCGCCCTACATGTTTTATATACATGATCTTAGAGTTGAGCATTGGTTGGTTGCGTATGAGAGTGTGTTGGAGAAGGTTGGATAGTTTGTTTATGATTCAGACCTTGTGTAGAGAATATATGGAAGTCTATGAGTGTTATGGACTGAATAATGTGCAGATCTGAAGCATGCTACATAGTAGATTATAATTGAAATTGCTAAAGTAGAGATCATTTGGAGAAGTTTTGTATGCTACTAGGTAGTGTTATGTTGATGATTCTCACACTTGTTTTATGCAGGAGTTGCTGATGCATTTGGAACAGAGCCATAGTGTCTCTTATTCTTGATTATATTATGCAACATTATTTTTTGTGAGGGTCTGACTGTATTCAGATTTTGTGTGGCCACAGTTTTATTTATTTTATATTTGATTTGATGATGATAACTTGCTGCTGAGATCATATATTTAGAGATGCTTTTTTATTGAGCATAGTGTCTTGGGATCCAGTTTGAAAATATTTGAAAGGAGGTCCGCATAATGGTAGAGGAGCAATGACTTCATGAGAGAGGAGAAATGATAGCGAAGCTTCAATAAAAGGAACAATTTCTCATCCAATGGTAGTTGTATAGTCCAATCAGAGTTTGGAAAGGATCAATTGACCATGGGGCATTTCATCATATGGTAGTCCATAGATCCATAGAGAACAAAGTATTCTAAGCTTTTTAGTAGTATCAAGTATCCCATCCAATCGATGTTGGAATTTTTATATGAGGTCGAGTCTCCATGTTCATGGGAGTCAACAAGATATGTAAAAGAACAAATTCTTGACATAATATAAATTTAGAGAAAAGCAACAACAACAAGGGTGGCTTTTCTCCATAAAGGGTTTCCACCAAAAATATTGTGTCTCTTGTGTGGATATGCTTTTGATGCATTGATTATTGTTGCTATCATGGTTATCTTGTTTTAACTTCCAATATGTTTTGCATGCATGGATAATCTAATGTGTTGTTGGTGCATATATGTGTGATTCACTAAAAAGTAATAATTGGAAAAAATCATATATAGATCACACTATGGATTCACCACCCCCCCCCCCCCCCCCAATAGTGCTCAAAGGCTTCCAATAATTAGTATCAAAGTAGGGCTCTTGGTTGCAACTTGATCGCTGCAGAGTAGATCTAGGGTTTGCTGGTGGAAATTGATATTTTTTTCGGACTGCAAATTACAAGGTATGGCACAAAAATGTAAATCTCAAATATTATCTTATGGATATAACATTTGGAGATTAGTACGTGAAGGTTGTGGTAAAGATCCAATTGCAGATGAAGTTTTGCAGCAAGATGCACAAGCACGGTGCATAATCTACAATAATATTCATGATGATGATATGAAGAGATTAGTGGGTGTGAAATGTGCCAAAGATATGTGGGACAAGCTAGAATCCATATTGGGTGATGGTAACAACAACAATAAGGAAAATGAGAAGAAGAGAAACAAGAAGAAAAACAAGAAGAAGAACAAGAAGAAGGGCCTTCAAGATCAAGAATCTTAGCCACAAGTGTCTCAATCCTCTAGAGCACATGATTTAGCGGATGATGAGAAGAAACCATAAAATCATGAACTCAAAGGTATAAACATTGATGATTTTCTTTTGAGATATAATTTCAATTCTAATTTAGATCATGTTGAAGAACATAGTGAATATGAGAATGTTATTAAGGGTCTTAGAGTTGAGATTTCTATACTAACAGCTGCATGCAAGGATCAATAAATTTTATTGCAGATTTGTGACGATAAAGAGGCTAAGCTCAAGGAAGAGATTGTCAACTTAAAGATCAAGTTGGCTGAATAAAAAAAGTTGAGGAAGGTATGAGGAAACAATATCAAGAAAAGGTATGAGAGGTTAAGAAATTAGAAGTAGAAGCGGTTTCCTTGAGAAGTCAGTGGAAGAGGGAAAAGAGTACCATTTCCTTGGATAATTTTCTTGATATCCAGAGATCAACATTGGATAAATCTGGTCTTGGATTTCAAAAGGGTGAATCTAGTTTGCATGCAGGTAAAAAAAAAATAAGAACCCAAGAAACCTTTAACAAACAATACCAACAACAAAAGTGAGATTCAATGAAAAAAGAAGTAGATCCAACAGCCGAATAGCAAACAATAGAACTAGCAATAGAAAAATAAGCAGAACCAACAGAAAAACAAGCAACAATACCAATAGTAGAGAAGAAAATATCAAGGATCACCTACATTCAGAAGATCCTTTACTCCTAGAGATGACAGTGACATATTTGTAAAGTTTCAAAGGAATCAAAGTCCTTTTGTTCCTTTTGTGCATAATGTATAATTGTTAAAACTGTCACAAGTTTGGGCATGCTTGTTACCGGGAATAGCGTCCACTTGGATATTGCTATTCCCACTAAGACTGGTAGCTATCTTAGAAACAAACAAGTAAATTCTACTTTCATTTTCCTTTATGAAAATAGATGAGAGTGGAACAAAGGAGACCAACCTTAGTCTTGCACTTGATTTCCTTGTTTGATTCCTCTCCTTCCTGATAGAGCTTTGCCACTTCTTCTTCGTTTGCCCAGCTTCAAAGAGCACCCGTGGAATCACAACAACATACTACTATCGAAGAACAAAGATCTATATTCATAAATAACACAGGACCAGATGTGTGTTAACCATACAAATGCATATATAAACAAACATACAAGAATATGGAGGAAAACTTGAATAGCTTTATTAAGATGAAAAGTAGCAAGAGGATTACAACCATATGTTCTGACACAGCATCATCCTCTACCTAGAAAGCCCTTCTTCACCTCAAGTAAAGCTTAGATCACCCAACACTATGAATATACACCAGAAAATCAACAACACTTCTCTACAACATACAAGATTCTAGCCTTTGGATCTCTGTGATGAGGGATCCATATATAGATGATTGTAGGGAGGTGAGTCATATTCTAGGGTCTTGATTAGTTTCCTCTCTCTGATAGTTCTTGCTTCCACTTGGAGAATGATGATCTCTTACTCATCCTTGGTCGAAAACACAGAGGCAAGTGTCAGAGGGGAAGCTTCTGGAAGATTCCATGATCTTCCACCTCGCAATTTGTCCCTACCATTTGTCCATTCCCGACCATCGCACCCTATAGAGGAGCCATTTAGTATGCATCGCACCTTGTACACTAGGAAGGTGATATGCATCACACCCTCTGTACTGGGTTTTCAGTATGGTCCCGTTTTGACCATTTATGAGCAGTTTTTAGTGGAGAACTTCTGGGAGATGATGTAATCAGCTGACCTTGTTCCTTTAGGTAGTGAAGCAACACTTTTAGGGACTT
>APFE031301954.1:0-20031 GCA_000404065.3 Pinus taeda
AGAGAGAGAGAGAGAGATCGTACGTTTACAACAGAAGTCAACACTTTGACTTATCTAGATAAGAGCATAGATCATCTCTAAGAAGATGATACATGAGATCAGTTGAAGACATGCTGCTTCAACTAATTCTCCAAGGTGACTCCTTCACCTATCATTGTGCTGCATTTTGTCATCATGCTACACCTCACCATGCTGCACCATGTTGCACCCATCATCACTATGCTGCATCTCATCACGCTTCATTAATCATGACTATACCCATCACTGTATTGCATTACGTGCCATTGCTGCACCATGTTGCCATCTTGACCTATGTGTTGGCTGCACCTTGCTTGCTTGTTGTCCTTAGCATGCTTGTTGTTGCATGCTAGTTGTCCCTTGCATGCTTGGTGTATTTGCTGCTAAGTACCATACAACTGTCCCAATGTTAGTTATCTATCCCTTGCATGCTGCTCTCCTTCAGAGACTGATGCTCTAGTTGTTTCAGCAGTTCCCGACAGTTCCGGCTGTTCCCGACAGTTCCGGCAGTTTCGATTGTTCCCGACAGTTTCGACAGTCCCAACAGTTCCGACAGTTCCAACAGTTCCGACATTTCTGGCTTTTCCGGCTTTTCCAACAATTCCGGCTTTTCTGGCAGTTCTGGCTTTTCTAGCAGTTCCGACTTTTCTGACATTTTCGGCTTTTCCGGCTTTTCCGGTAGTTCTGTCTTTTTGGCTTTTCCGATAGTTTCGTCTTTTCCGGCATTTCTAGCAGTTTTGGCTTTTCCGGTTTTTCCGGTAGTTCTGTCTTTTCGGCTTTTCCAATAGTTTCGTCTTTTCCGGCGTTTCTAGCAGTTCTGGCTTTTCCGGCTTTTCCGACAGTTCCGGCTTTTTTGGCTTTTCCGGTAGTTCCGGCTTTTCTGGCAACTCCGGCTTTTCCGGCAATTCCGGCTTTTTCAGTAATTCCGGCTTTTCTGGCAACTCCAGCTTTTCCGGCAGTTCCGGATTTTCCGGCGGTTTCGGCTTTCTGTCCTCACGATCATGACAACATTATTCCTTAGGATCTGTCCTCCTACTAAAACCCAAATACAAGTAGAGAGAGGAAGAGATCCCAAGTGTGTTAAAATGACTTGAAGGCCACCTCTATTTATACTAAAACGTTGAGCACATGTGGGGTTTATTTGGTTGCTAGCCGACCTTGGCGAATTGTCTTATAACACAAATAATTTCATAACTCCATGAATATTTATCGGAATCGGATGATCTTTAGATCAATCCTACACCTCTCGATGAGAGGGATCCAAGAAAAATATCAGCTGCCATAAATAGGATGACCCACATGGAGTTTGGCCCTAGTTGCCAATTTTAACAAGGTTGAAGAGAGCTCTCTATGGATTGAAGCAAGCACCCCGAGCTTGGTATGAGAGGATTGATAGTTATTTGATGAAGTTGGGATTCACTAGAAGTGAAGCCGATCTGAACCTTTACTTTAAGGTTGAAAATGATAAACCTCTCATTCTGGTACTTTATGTGGACGACCTCTTTCTGACAGGTGCAAAACCTGTCATTCACAAATGTAAGAGGGAGTTGGCTTCTAAATTTGAGATGGACCAAGGACCGATGCACTATTTCCTAGGGTTGGAGGTCTGGCAAAAGACAGGTGAAATTTTCCTCTCTTAAGGAAAATATGTTGTGAAGATATTGGAAAGATTTGGGATGGTGGATTGCAAGCCTGTGACTACTTCGATGGAACTTAACTTCAAGAAGTTATGTGGTAGTGCTGTTGGACTTGAATTGGCAAATGCTTTTGAGTATCGTCAACTCATAGGAGCACTGATGTTTTTCGTGAACTCCTGTCCAAACATATGTTTTGCAATTAACACATTGAGCGAATATATGGTTGAGCCTCATCATATACATTGGATTGGTGCCACGAATCTTCTGAGATATCTTCGGGGCATAATAACTCATGGACTGAGATACACTGTTAGAGATGTGAGGTTGCATGGTTATTCTGATGCTGATTGGGCTGGCAGTGTGGTGGATCGCAAGAGCTCTTCTGGATGCTTTTTTTCTTTGGGTTCTGCTTCGATTTCTTGGATGAGCAGGAAGCAAAAATCAGTTGCCTTGAGCACCATTGAAGTCGAATACATATCTGTTAGTATGGGCTCCTGTGAATCTGTCTGGTTGAGGAAGCTCTTCAGTGAGCTATTTGTACATGTGTTGGATACAACTATGATCCTTTGCGACAACCAGAGTGGGATCTGATTATTAGAGAATCTTGTGTTTCATGATTGCTCCAAACATATAGATATCAGGTACCACTTTATCGGGACATGGTACAACAAGGAGCAATAAGGGTCCATCACATTGGGATTGATGAGCAGGTCGCCGATATTCTGACAAAGCCCCTGGGAAGTTCAAGTTCTTGGCCTTCCAAGAACGACTTTGAGTCGTGGAGAGACCTTCTTATGAGGGTTTTGTAGGAGATGGACATTGAGCTCTGGGAGCTCGGGGGGGGCTTGGGGTACTTCTTTGAGCGATGAGCAACCATAGGGTGAGTGGTTCAGCCTTCCCCTAGTGGTTTGTTGTGTACAGGGTGAGTGGTTTAGCCTTCCCCTGTGATACCCCTTGGTAACATGTAGGCAGGATGAGTGGTTCATCCTTCTCCTGCTGAGACATCCTACCCATGCAGTTTGGGACTCATGGGAAGTACCTCTCATCTGGCCAAAGAGTAGGGAAATGAGGATAGGGACCATAGTACTACCGATGGACGCATCGTGTACTATCGTACTCCCTATGCTAGGATGACCGATATTGATCAGGGATCAATTAGAATTGACTTCGGGTCAATAAGAGTGGTATGAGACACTCTCTTTTGATTGGAACTGACTTCGGGTCAGTAAGAGTGGTATACCGTACTCTCCTTTGATTGGGACTGACTTCGGGTCAGTAGAGAATGGTATGATACATTCTCGATCACTTCTTCTTCATAGTTCAACAAAGCAGAGCAGAGCAGTGTATTGATGGCAGAGATAGTATAGATTGGCAAATGGATAAGCAGATGGAGTTCTCCCTAGTTGAGAGGGAATGCTAAAATTGGAAACTAGGGCCAAACTCCACATGGGTCATCTTATTTATGACAACTGATATTTTTCTTGGATTCCTCTCTCCGAGAGGTGTAGGATTGATCTAAATATCATCCGATTCTGACATGTACAAATGAAGTTATGAATTTATTTTGATTATGGTCCATTTCAAGGTCAACAAACTTATGTAGGCTCAGAAGTCCAATGGTCACGTCTATTCATCCTCAACATTGCATATAAATAGAAGGTGACTTCGTCTCATGTGGATACACTCATCTTAACACTTCTCTCCCTCTCTCCACACGTTCGAAATTTCATGAGAGCGAAATTTCAGGAGAGCGAAATTTTAGGAGAGCGAAATTTCAGGAGGCCGAAACTTCTGGGCTGTTTGATCAGACTTTGACTGGGCTGAATTTGACTGTTTTGAGGGTTGTTTTATTGGATGTTGAAGTTGATTGAAGTTGACCGATTTGCTGAGGGTCAAATCTGCCTTGTTGACCAGCATTGACTTTTCTGGTTAGGGCTTTTTTACTGTTGTTACAAAATATCAGATTTGTAAATTGTACTCTCTCTCCGCTGAACTATTGAAGACTATAAGAAGATTTGATCAAGAGTTTCCCCACATTGGGGTTTGTCCCTGGTTGGTGCCACATCTTGTGTCCTCTTGTGTTGGCTTGTCTTCTACTATTTATATTTATGTTCTATCTACATTTTACTATCATGTTGATGTGATTGCTAATTTGAATATTTATACTGGGCTAATAAGGAAATTGAAGTAAAATTACTCTAAAGCATAGAACATACCATTGTTGCCTAAAATTAACATTATTGTTAACAACATTTGATTCTTCATACCTAGAGTTCCTTGCTTTCTTGGAGGGTTGACCATTTCCTTGATGTCTCGCATTCCTTTTTCCCTTGCCATTGGACCTGCCATTCCTTTGATTGTTGTTGTTGAAGTTACCCCTAGAATGATTGTGATCACATCGTGTGATGTGTCCCTTCTATTTGGACCCTCCCTTGCATAGTGGCCAAACTTATTGCAAACAAAACACTTGCCTTTCCTCCCATAGATCTAGGCTTTCCATGGAAATGACCTTTAGACCCTGCATTATTTCTCCTTTTGGCATGAGCGGAGAATGCAGCGGGGTTGCTTCTATTAGAATGCATTTCTTTCTCCACCATTCTTGTTTCTTCTTGAATGCATCTCGACATCAATTCTTCAAACCCCGGAATTTGATCATTGTTGAGTATAGTGGTTCTAAATACATACCACTCAGGTGGGAGTCCTCCAAGGGTGGTGAGTGTAAGTTCCCTGTCAGGAATGACTTCTCCAATCGAAAGTGGATCATTCTTGATCTCAGTGATCCTTAAGAAGTAGGATTGAATATCCTAGTCCTTGCCCTTCTTAATATCTTTCAACTTATTCTTGAGAAATATAGGTTGATTAGCATTACTAACCTTGAACATGCTGATCAACCTATCGTAGATCTCCTTGGAGGTCTTCAATGCGGAGATGTAGGCCACAAGACGTTTGTCAATGGAATACCTGATAATCTTCTTTGCTTTGTCTTCAACCCTATTGTCCCCGGTCTTCACAACAACTAGTGCATTCGAATGAGGCTCAAGGATTTTACCCTGCACATAATCCATCACTTCTTGTTCTTCCAAGGTCAAATCAAGAGACATCTTCCATCCATGATAGTCAGATTTATCATGGAGCTTGTCTTCAGCTGAGAACTGGGATGAGGAACCCATTGAGCCTTTTGTCCTTGTCCAATTATTTTTAGTGATTGCTCTTTCACTCTTGCTTGGGCTTTGTCTTCACCTCAGCCCTGATACCAAGTTAATTTTAGGCAACAATGGTATGTTCTATGCTTTAGAGCAATTTTACTTCAATTTCTTTTTTAGCCCAGTATCAATGTTCAAATTAGCAATCACATCAACATGATAGTAAAATGCAGATAGAACATAAATATAAATAGTAGAAGACAAGCCAGAGGACACAAGATGTGGCACCGGCCAAGACAAACCCCAATGTGGGGAAACCCTTGATCAAATCTTCTTATAGTCTTCAATTGTTCAATAGAGAGAGAGTACAATTTACAAATCTGATATTTTGTAACAGTGGTAAAAGAGCCCTAACCAGAAATGTCAACATTGGTCAACAAGGCAGATTTGACCCTCAACAAATTGGTTAACTTTAGTCAATTTCAGCCTCCAAACAACAAGATGAATCAATTCTCAAAACAACCCAAAATAGTCTAGTCAAACCTGGTCAAATAGACAATCCTGCGGTCAGCCCTAGCTACAGTCAATGCTAGTCAAAGTCAATGTTTGACCTTGATTTCTGTGCCCAGAAATGCGGCCCGCTGGGACAGAAATTCTCAACCAAAAATCGCAGTCAAAGAGTTCAACGTTGCTGGTCAACGCTGGTCAAAACACTTTCAGAAATTCGGTCAACACTAGTCAACACCCAAAACATAATTTTCTCCTCCTTTCCTTTGCACGTGTGAGAGAGAAGGCTGCCCAGAAGTGCATACCCAATCAGATGAGGAGAGAGAGAGATGTGTGAGGATGAGTGTGTCCAAATGAGGCTCAGGCATCATGAATTTATAGCAAACGTTGAGGACGAATAGACGTGACTGTTGGGCTTCTGAGCCTACATAAGTTTGCTAGCCAACCTTGACAATTTGTCCATAATCAAAATAAATTCATAACTTCATTTGTACATGTTGGAATTGGATGATCTTTAGATCAATCCTACACCTCTCAGAGAGAGAAATGCAAGAAAAATATCCTCTGTCATAAATAAGATGACCCATGTGGAGTTTGGCCCTAGTTGCCAATTTTAACAAATCTGAAGAATTCAAATAAGAGAAATCAGATTGGCAATCCATCTGTTATAACATCATAGTAACCAACGTTGTTTCCACAACAAGACCTTTACTAATAGATCTATCTCTCATTAGATCAGAGCACAATATTGGTGAGACCAATGACTATAGACACCTTCATCATTGTCTCTCAAGGTACATATCCACCCGGGGGTTCACTGAGTATGACCTTCCAGGACTATTCTCATCTTGGGTTCCCAACCCTCAAAGAATATCGGTTCTCTTGCCTACTCTTGTCTTGGATGCCCTAGACATCCTCAAAGAGCATCAGATGCCAAATGATTACCCAATCCTCCATTCTTTCTTCCAAAGTGAAGACAAGAATGTTTTGTCTATCTCTTCCTCTCAACTGGGGAAGATATGCCCATTCTTTGAAGGAATGTACCCAAGTTCCCTCTGACTAGGAACTTGCCCAAGCTCCCTTTTAATCAAGAACTTGTCAAAGCTCTCTTTTAGCTAGGGACTCTTCTACACATCAACAACATCTTCTTTGTGGGTCCTTCAACTGCTTGATCAACTTCTCTCCTTGATGTCATGCAATTTAGTTGAGCTTCTTCTTTGTAGGGCATCAACCATCAATCACTTTCCTTCTTTGTTCGTCATGTCATTCCTTTATGGAAAGTGGCCTTCTTGATACATGTCTGGATCTTCCGTCATATAGCTACTTCTTTTTTATCATGCTTATGTCTGGAATAATCATCATATGAATGCTTAGTTGTACTTGCATTTTCAATACTTTGTTCTAGTAGCCCTGCATGACTTCATCCTGATATTACTCAAAAATTAAATGAAATAGTACTTTGCTAGATGGCTTTCCATCATTACATCTTATTGACTTGAATCAGTATCATGTATATTCATATCTCCAAGGCCTTTCTAAGTGTCAAGGGTGCTTTGATCTTTTTCTTCCTTTGTTAGAGTTCTCGAGCCTTCTTTCGGGAGATGTCTTCAACGAATTTGTCAGATGATGATTCCTAGTGACCATGGTGTTCTTTCATCTTTGATCTCTTTTCTCATATGCTTCTTCATAGGTTGTTTAGTCAACCACCTCACACTTCTTATGAGGGCATTTCTCATGTTGACCTTTATTGGTGTGTAAATCATGCCTTCGAGCATGTTATTAGTGAAAGAGATCTTCCCTATTCTTGACCATGTTTTAGAGCCATCCCTCATGCTCGTTAATACATATGATGACATGACTTTTAAACTGAAAACATAAATGCATACATTCCTCATCTTGACTGTTTCCTTGATCATCTTTGCTTCCTTTGATAGCTTTTTGAGATTGCCTCTTTGTTTAGCTTCATTTTTTCTTGCCTGCATATCATCCTTTCTTGATTCCCATGAGTGGAATTCATATCTAGACATTTGCTTTTTCTGAAAGTTATGAATCTTGTATTGCAGATTCCACTGGAGGATCTTAGTAGTCCTCATCTTGCAAATGCTTCTTCTTTGTTGATGATAGTGGATTTCTAAGATTTTATCATAATCATTTCCTGTCTGCATTGATGAGGTCATCCAATAGCTACATCCTTTCTACATGAATATCTTTATCTGAGCTATATCTACATTATGCTCCTATATTCCTGAAGATGCCATTTTTCCCAAACCATGCATTCTATCCTACGTCGACATTCCCTATGACACCCAAAACATTGAAAGAAGACTTATGTAAAGAAGTTGACTTAGTCATAGTATAGATCTGGAGGGTCCTCGTTTTTCTGCTTCTTCTCTTCTTCTTTCACTTCTTGAGTAATGTGAGCTTCTTCTCTTTTCCTCTTATTGTTGTCCTTCCTAAACTTGGGACAATCCCTTTTGTAGTGTCCATATTCTTAGCAGCAAAAGCATTGGACTTTGGCAATATCTCAGTTACCTGTCCTTCGTGGACCAGACTTTCCTTTTCTTATGGCCATAGCAGCGAATGCTTGCTCCTTTGATCCCACATCATCTTTGGCTTTGTTAAATTATGGTATGTTCTATGCTTTAGAACAATTTACTTCAAATCTTCTTATTAGCCCAATATCAATTTCTAGTATTGCAATCACATCAACATGATAGTAAAATGCAAATAGAACATAAATGTAAACAATAGAAGACAAGTGTTGTAGCGGCTACAACCACCCTCTAAAATTTTGCCTTTGCCTGTTTTGGCGCTGTTGAAGTTTCTAAGTCTAACAGTTAGAAACCCTCCATGTACTTTTTGATTTATTCCTTCCTACTTGTTCTGATTAATTAACAAGTTATTTACCATGTAAATACTGAAAATAAACACAAGTATATGCTCAACACATTACAGATCATCAACTGAAGGAAACAGAAACAAGCACACAAATGACACCGTTATTTTTGGACTAATGTCCTCGAAAAAACCCAATGCGAGAAAACCGGTGCAGCTATCTAAGGGTTTGATTTATTAAACAGTTTCAGAATACAATCTGGGTGCCAATTCTGGCTCACCCAACAGAGAAAAATCTCGGCAATAGTACCTCTCCTTCGGAGACAGATGCTCCAGCTGAAACCCCGGGTAAACACTTTAGTAGCTCCTCAGCTCCAATCTGCCCCACGAAAAACCCTAGCATCAGCCTCTAGGGATTGTGTCAGCCTCTTCTTCCCTCTGCGTCAGCTTTCCCAGCAGTTCCGGCTTCTGCCCTCTACGTCAGCTTTCCCGGCAGTTCCGGCTTCTGCCCTCTGCGTCAGCTTTCCCAGCAGTTCCGATAGTTCCGGCAATTCCGGCTGTTCCTGGCAGTTCCGGCTTCTGCCCTCTGCGTCAGCTTTCCCGGTAGTTTTGGCAGTTCCCGACAGTTCTAGTTGTTCCTTACAGTTCTGGCTTCTGCCCTCTGCGTCAGCTTTCCCAGCAGTTCTGGCTGTTCTCGGCAGTTCCGACTTTTGCCCTCCGTGTCAGCTTTCCCAGCTACTGCGCTGATCCTCCCGACACTATCTCTGCCTCTCTGCTTCTGTATTCACTGCCCCTCAGCTAAAACTCCAGATCACTCTCTCAACTTTCTCAGCAAATCCAGCCCCAGAAAGTCGAAATTTTGATCTCTTGGTGTGTTCTCCAAGTGACCCTCAAGCCTCCTCTTATACTTTTCTCGTTGACAAATCAATGACCGAGATTAAGTCCCTAATCAACGGCTAAGATTAGATCTGGCTTGATCCATGACTTTTGGACCATTCTAACACAGTTTTATATTAATTCACGTTAATATTTTAATTTCCCTAAGTTTAGACTTAGGGACTCCATTAAAAATAGTAATTATTTTAATATCTTCCAAACTGTTTAGAATCTGGCCAAACCCTTTCTGGCTATTAGAGATTTCATGTGCCTTAGCCTCTCCACCAAATTTCGTGGCTAGAGCACATCCTATGCTACCCCAAATCAACACCCCCTCTTAGCGAGGACTGTGCTCTAGCAATACTCCTTATTGAGTATTACTCTGATCATCCGGCATCGGTCCCTGATGCTAGGCCAGCTGCCCATCATCTGTACCGCTACATCTCGTACTGCCACCCATGCTCTGCCACTGCCACTGCTGCAAATGTATGACAACTTTGTTTGCATCCGTGCTACTACCCATGGCCCTGCCACTGCCACTGCAGCGTTTGCACTGCATCCCCTCTCATTATGCTGCATCGTGCTACCCATAGCACCACCACTTCTAATTGCTGCACTACAACTCAGTTATTGAGAAGTAAGTAACTGTCTCCACTTCCTTCTCTGCCCTTGCTGGTGCTGCCTTGGTCTCGGAAGCCTCTCCCTTGTTGGCGCTGCCTTGGTCTTGGAAGCCACTCCCTTGCTCTTCTTCCTCAGACACTGGGTCGCATAATGACCCAACTCTCCATAGTGGAAGCATTTTACCTTGGAGAGGTCCTTCTTCTTCTGCTTTTCTTGCTTACCCTCAGATGCTAGGGTAGCATCCACCTCCTCCTCCTTGATTCTAATCCCCTTGCTGCTGCTTCTCGTCTAGGTCACCTTCCTGATCTCTTCTTGGCAAAGAGCCACCCACATTTCCTCCCAATCTGGAAGGGTCGCCCTGCCTAGTATGCTCTGGACAACCACCTCCCAGTCTTCTGAGACTGCATTCAGGGCTGTTCTCACCATCAACTCTGGATCTGGTGTGGCCCTTATGGAAGTCAGCTGATGTCGGATCTCCTTCAATCGACTGAGGAAGGTGTCGATCTGTTCTCCCTTCTACATCTGGTATGACTGCAACTGATTTTCTAGGAGCATCTTCCTCTACACGTATGCTAATACAACTTGGTCAGGTCCTCCCACATCTCCCGTGCCGTATTCTTCTTGGCAATATGTGGTACTATATGGTCCTTGACACTGTCAAGAATGATATTCTTGGCCCTCGCCATTGCTTCCTCATACCTGTCATTGTCAGCTGGGTCAACTGGTACCGCTATCGTCTTCAAGGCGAAGTGCTTGATACGATTTCTGTCAAGTACGGATAAGATTCTGGCCTTCTAGACTACGAAGTGTGAGGCTCCGTCCAGTCTGTCCTGGTCTCTTACTCCGTGTAGTGCCATTTCGCTTCTTCTACTTCCCTCCTGGAAGTTCTTGATGTGACTCCTTCTGAGTCTCGTTTTCCCTCCTGGAAATCCTTCTGCCGATGTCGAGATGCCCCCTACTCTGATCGTCTGTGCAACTGCACCACTGATTCAGATTTCTCAGCTAGAAACCCTCGGTAGAAACTCCCTCCTCCTTGGCCTTGCCCTGTTAGGTACTGTTCTGACAACAGTACCCCACCAGCTCCACTCTACAACTTGTCCACATCCTCCTAAACCCCAACAACCTGAAGGTGAGAAGGCTCCTAGGCTCTACGCAGTCCCAGCACTGACAAACTAGCTCCCTAAGCCAACTGCGTTAGCCTTCCTGGCCTCTGTGTGAGCCTGTCTTTGCCTCCCTCAGCCTCTGCATAGTCTCTTCTTGGCCCG
This sequence comes from Pinus taeda, assembly GCA_000404065.3. Taxonomy (NCBI): domain Eukaryota; kingdom Viridiplantae; phylum Streptophyta; class Pinopsida; order Pinales; family Pinaceae; genus Pinus; species Pinus taeda. Next base: position 10,903 of record APFE031301954.1, read on the forward strand.
AACTTGATGACACATGCACTGCGTCAACCCTTCCTTGCTATTTTGCTGCTAGGAACAACTTTTGTTACTCGGGACAACTGTTTTCTACTGCTGCTGCTCTGCTACCACACTCCTATACCATGTTGAAGTTTCTAAGTCTAACAGTTAGAAACCCTCCATGTACTTTCTGATTTATTCCTTCCTACTTGTTATGATTAATTAACAAGTTATTTACCATGTAAATATTGAAAATAAACACAAGTACATGCTCAACACATTACAAATCATCAACTGGAGGAAATAGAAACAAGCACACAAATGACACTGTTAGTTTCGGACTAATGTCCCTGTAAAAACCCAATGCGGGAAAATCGGTGCAGCTATCTAACGGTTTGATTTATTAAGCAGTTTCATAATACAATCTGGGTGCCAAATCCAGCTCACCCAACAGAGAAAAATCTCGGCAATAGTACCTCTCCTTCAGAGACAGATGCTCCAGCTGAAACCCCGGATAAACACTTCGGCAACTCCTCAGCTCTAATCTGCCCCACAAAAAACCCCAGCGTCAGCCTCTTCTGCCCTCTGCGTTAGCTTTCCCAGCAGTATCAGCAGTGCCGGCTTTTGCCCTCTACATCAGCTTTCCCGACAGTTTCGGTTGTTCTTGATAGTTCTGGCTTCTGTCCTCTGCATCAGCTTTCCCAGCAGTTCCGACAGTTCCCCGCTATTCCCGGCAGTTCCTGCGTTTGCCCTTTGCGTCAGCTTTCCTGATAGTTCCCGGCAGTTCTGGCTTTTGCCCTCTGTGTCAACTTTCCCAGTTGTTGTGCTGATCCTCCCGACACTATCTCTGCCTCTCTGCTTCTATATTCACTGCTCCTCAACTGCAACTCTAGATTACTCTCTCAACTTTCTCAGTAAACCCAGCCCTAGAAAGTTGAAATTTTGATCTATTGGTGTGTTCCCCAAGTGATCCTCAAGCCTCATTTTATACTTTTCTCGTTGACAAATCAACGGCTGAGATTAAGTCCCTAATCAACGGCTAAGATTAGATCTGACTTGACCCATGACTTTTGGACCATTCTAACACAGTTTTATATTAATTCACATTAATATTTTAATTTCCCTAAGTTTAGACTTAGGGACTTCATTAAAAATATTAATTATTTTAATATCTCCCAAATTGTTTAGAATCTACCCAAACCCTTTCTGGGTATAGAGATCTCATGTGCCTTAGCCTCTCCACCAAATTTCGTGGCTAGAGCACATCTGATGCTACTCCAAATCAACAAGAGCCTCCCTACCAACCTTTCGCAGCACCTTGTCTTGCTTCGTCAAGTACTCAAGCTTCAACGGTTTCCTCGCACAAACGCAGCGTATCGATCACAGTGGATCGCTTCCCCTCACGGGTTGCTCACTCGGACTTGGTCCAGCTGTAGGCTGAGCAACTTCCCCTTGAAAATTGTGCATTTCTGGAGGGCAACCAGCCTTCCCTCCAGAAATTGCGCAATTCTCTCTGGCAGCCTGTTGGGTTCCAGGATTGCACAATCTTGCCAGTCAACACTCCCAGCAGGATTTGCCCAAGTTTCCCCAGCAGGGCTGCTCAGCCCAGAATTTGCGCAAATCTCGGTAACAGTCAACTTCTCTACCCAGAAATTGCGCAATCATCCTGGGTGGTCAACCCAACTCCCAGCCAAAAATGCACATTTTTCTCAAGCAGTTGAGCAGTTGCATGCATGAGTAGTCTGGTTGACCGGTTCCACCCAGGATTGAGGAAACTTGACTTGTATGCATGCATGACTGGTTCTTCCTGGAATAGTAAAAGGCAACATGCAAAAGGCATCCCATGATTCAGGGAGCTATTTTTGGCAGCCGGGGGTTACATGCAAAGTTGTTTTAGAAGTTTCCCTCCAAGTGTCGTTTTTCCTAGATTTGTGGCATGCGCATCATGAGCCCAAACTTATTTATTCGACACATCATAGCTCATTTTTTCACATCGATTTTGGAGCTCTGACATCCCACAACACATCTATAACTCTCCGACATATCTGGCTCAGCTATTCACAGGTAAGTGGCCTCAACTTGTCTTTTTTAGCATTTCTGTCGCTTTTTGTGTATTCGCTTGTGTGAGTGTTGTTTGCTTGCTGTCATTTACATGTATACTAGCTTGTCCTAGCTTTGTTTCAGTTTTCGTTGCTATCTCACTACTGTCGCATGCATGAAATTGTTTTGCATGAGTGTTCGCCAAATCGGCGAATCGCCTCACCCACATGCATGTTGATCTGTTTGTTGAATCTTTCATTCATGTTTTGCATGCATTGTCAATCATTTCTGCTATCACTTAGTGTCACCATGCATTCACTGTCTTATTTGCTTCCAGTTGCCCGTTGCGAGTTGGGCCAACCTTGGCCTGGACTCTGCCTTCAACAAGGCTGCATTGCGCAATCTGGGGAAGGAAGGCTCTACCTTCCTCTTCAGAAATCCGCATTTCTGCCCAACACTAGTCTCCAGGACTATTTTGCGCATTTTTGGAGGACAGTGACTGCTTGGCCTAGGAAATTGCGCAAATCAGTCCCCAGGTTTGCAATCCTTCCCAACTGGAATTGCGCATTGCACAATCCCAGCAGCCAACAGCCAGTCTGGATTGCGCATTGCGCAGATCCGGTAGCCAGTCCTGCCTCCTAGACAACCCAGATTGCCTTTTGCAGTTTTGTCAGCCAGTCACCTAGCCTCCCAGAAGAAATTGCGCAATCTTGCTCATTAGTTGCCCAGGTATGTTCTGTGTCCTTCCCTAGATTTGCTTTGTTTTTGCTGACATATTTTTTGCCATGCATGTTGCTTGTCTCAAGATCTTTCAGGTGTTCATCTGTCTCAATGGCTTCTAAGAAAATTGGATCACAGGACACTGATGGGAATGCAGTTGGAGAAGCAGTTGAGTTAGTGTCCTCTAGTTTGCCGATCTATGAAGATACAAAGCTATATCTAGACAAGGACATCAAACTGAAGTGGCAAGAATTCAATGAAACGTTTGCAGGCACTTTTGGGGAACACCTCGAAGACCGTCAGATGTATGTAAACATTCACAAGTCCGACTTGTACCGTATTGCATGCAGATATCCCGTGCTCCCATGCGCGAACATGATACATTGGATTGTCTCTCACACTGATCCCAAGACGATGACCTTGAGCAATGTCAGTGGGATGAAGCTTGCGACCTTCTGGGAACGAGATTATGATGAGATGTATCAGATGTCTGAGCGACTGTCATGAAGACTCCGTTCAGCTCACCCAATAGCAGTGCTAACTCCAGAGACATTCTGAAGGATTGGGTAAAGGAGCCAGCTCGTTTCAGGATGACATCCAACCAGGTCTACAAGACAAAGATACTGAGGAAGCGTACCGATACTTGATCATATTTGCTTGTCGACTGTATGGCCAAGCAAGCACAGAAACTTTCCCACGTTGCACTGGACCAAGTGGCTAGAGAAGGAAAACCATGTAACTGGTCCGACATACTGGCTCATCAGCTGAAGGAGCAAGTCATGAAGGCTCTATAGTCACCCAGAGGTATGCATGTAGAGATTTACATGTCCGCCTACATCCTGGATGTAGTCTGTGCCCAACATGAGTTCCCGGGCTTGGAGTGGGCATGGTCACCGACGGAGACTGTTGTGAACACATATTTCAAGTTGTTGTCCAAATGCAACTTCAAAGGAGTAATCATACGATTGTTCGACCATTTTGTCGGCCCAGTGTACAGAATGATATTCGAACAGAATCCACTCTGCATGTCCAAGGAAGCAATGGAGGCATTGATAGGTATTGCAGATTGGTATGCCTCACCGTCCGACACTTTCATCCAAATGTTCAGTGCAGAGAAGCCTCTGCATGTTCTGCCAAAGTTTGCCTTGGACGTACTTGTCATGCAGGAAGTAGCATATCACATCTCGATAGGATTGACAGCTAGACTGCAGTGGAAGAAGAAGGCACCTTGGCCCACTCTTCCGTTGCGGATTGGGTTATATGAGATCCAGAGTATCAAGCAGGCGGATGTCGAAGTAGAACTGATGAAGAAGTACCCATTCGACCTCCGAAGCTACAATCTGTATGATCCACATTGCATTGTGAAGGATCACTGCACGAGAGTTCAGTTCAACTGGATCTACGGGGCATTTCATTGGGCCGAGGAGGACCCATGGAGATATTGCTACAGTTTCTCCAGACTCAATGAACCAGTCGGGTTCGCAGTGGAGTGGTTAGTGAAGCAACATGAAGTAGCATCAGGGAGAGCACCAGCAGCAGCGCCAAGCATACCTGTGCGCGACAAAGAGAAGAGGAAGATTGTCGATCGCATGGAGGAGCAAAGCTGTAAGTTTCGAGCAGATCTATTTGTAGAACAAGAAGCTATGGCTATTCAGGCAAAGAGGTAGCAGCGCAACAAGCGAATCGCGCGAAGGCAAAGGGATAAGAAGAGAATGGAAGAAGAAAAGGAGTTGCATGAGTTGAGGGCGCAACTCCAAAAAAGAACAAGGGCTGCGCCAACAGGAGAAGGAAGCGCAGCAACAACAAATACAGCAGGGGGCGTAGCATGTGTAGACAGACGAAGCAACGCCTGTACAAGTAGTTGATTGATCTGAACAGCTCGCATTAGGCGAACAGGGTGAACCATTGCAGGGGAAAGACTTTGCTCATGAGATAGAATATGCACTTCAACAATTGGATGCAAACATGGAGCAGCAGGAGTTGGAACAGGATACTGACTTCATGCCTCACCAAAAAGAGGTCGACTCACCCGCTTCAATGCATCTAGAAGAAGAGCAAGTCTCAGATGACCAAGGAGGCACTGAGGTCCTTGGTGATCAGCCGGAAGAAGAGATGCACAACATCTCGTTTAATAAATCCCAACGTAGAGTTGTGCAGTCTCGTAGAGTGTCAACTCCAGAGGATCAAACATCCCCTGCGCAAGTTGAAGAACGAGTGATCGTTACCGATGTGCGCAAGCATCCAATTGCTTTGGCCAATGCAACCAGGGTGTATGCTGAAGCCACTAGCTCAAGTGTTCGTTTTCTTATAGCTGAGAATGAGCGAATGGTGAAGGAACTACAGGTGGCCAAGCAAGGGGGAAACTTGGTGACAATGTCTGCCATAGCTGAACTGAAGAATGCAATAGTAGATGAAGTATTGTCCCTTGATACAGTTATGTGAGCATTGTACTCCAAGTTTGGTACCGTGCACAAGGCAGTCGTCCATCTCAATGGATGGCAACAATGATGTGCTAGGAGAGCATGCATCTTGATGAACATACATGTTGCTGTTGATGACATGCAAACATGGACGATGAAGTACAAGGGAGCCCCACTTCACTTGCCAAAGATGATGAGGCCAAATGCGGTTGAGCTGAAAGCACATATCTGGAGTCAGATCTGGAACTACGAGGACCTCCCGCATATAGGCTTCCCATGCACGAGTATTCAAGAGCATGTATGTTGTGGTGCGCACACGTGCGATTCGATCACTTGGGACTCTCACCCAGGCGAAGACCAAGAAGCAGGTCCGAGAGGAGCTTGACTCGTACTTCGACAGGTTGATGCGCATCGTTGATGCGCATCGCCACCAGTCTAGACTTGCCTATCACTGCAAACATCATGCGCAACTATGTTGTTGGTCCGACCATGTTGAAGACAATGATGCACATGCTTTCATATGAGTTGGATAGAGGAGCCCGAGCAATGTACCCAGATGTTATGGAGGCAAGGTTTAGCTTTCAAATAGATGTCACAATGGAACACACGGACACTATCAAGGACTACAAATCTTGGCATCAATATGTTATTGTTGATCAACATGAGGATGTTGAACAGATGGACTTCTGTAGTTGTCTAAGTCAGAGTGATGTCTAGTTTGGCTTGCTCAAGCCATTGTTCACATGGGTATGTGTGCATTATAATGTTGAGTCATGACAAGTGTAAGTCAAGTGTCAATAGTGGATGTAACAGTGATAGAGTAGGTGAAGAGTCATGAGGGTAGTTGAATGGTCACAAAGGGGAATGCCAAGGGTCACCCCACCCTTTGCTATAAATAGTCCCTCATAACTCATTGTATAGAATTTTGGTCAGCCAAGCTTCTGATAAGACTATCTTGGAAAGAGCTTTTACAGTATTGTCGCAAATAAAAGAGTGTCTAATAGCACTCTTACTGACCCAAAGTCAGTCCCAATGAAGAGAGTGTGTCATACCACTCTTATTGATCCGAAATTAGTTCCAAATAAAGAGTGTCTCATACCACTCTTACTAACCTGAAGTCAGTTCCAAAAAGAGAGTGAGTTATATCACTCTTACCCGAAGTCAGTTCCAAAAGGGAGTGAGTTATATCACTCTTACTGACCCAAAGTCAGTTCCAATTGATCCAAGATCAATGTCATCCTAGCATAGGGAGTACGATAGTTACACGATGCGTCCATCGGTACTAGTATGGTCCCTATCTTCATTTCCCTACTCATTGGCCATATGAGAGGGACTTCCCATGCATCCCAGACTGCATGGGTAGGATGTCTCAGCAGGAGAGGAATGAACCACTCTTCTTGCCTACATGTCACCATGAGGTATCACAGGAGAAGGCTGAATCATTCACCTTGTACATAGCACACCACTAGGGGAGGGTGTTAAATTGGCAACTAGGGCCAAACTCCATGTGGATCAGCTTATTTATGGCAGCTGATATTTTTATTGGATCCCTCTCGTCGAGAGGTGTAGGATTGATCCAAAGATCATCCGATTCCGATAAGTATTTATGGAGATATGAATTTATTTTGTTTATATAATTATTATCAAGCCGACCAGCGCTTATGTAGGCTCTAGAAGCCCAACCGACGTGTCTATTCATCAACCTCGTTTTATTATAAATAGAAGAGGTCTTCAAGTCATTTCACACTCATCTCTTGGGATCTCTCTCTCCACTCGTTTGGGTTTTGGTGGAAGGAGAAGTCTAGTAGAGAAGATCTATACGCTGTCCTAGAGGAGACATATAGCCGCAGAGAAAGAAGTCACCTAGCCGCAGTCAAGGAGGCTTTTATATGCAGTCAAGAGGAGGCTCTTCTACGCTGCAAGGAGAGGCTTTCTATACGCTGTCTAAGGAGGCTTCAATGCTGTCAAAGGAAGCCCTAGAAGAGCCCTAGCTGCAGGTCTAGAAGAGACCTTAATCCGCTGTTAGAGGAAGCCCTAAAAGAGCCCTAACCGCTGACCTTATTACGCAGCAGCAGGAGGCCCTAATCAGCAGCAAATGAAGGCCTAAAGCCGCAGTTAGAGGAGCCCTTATCACAGCATGAAAGGGACCTTTAGATGCAGCTAGAAGAGTGGACCTAGCCGCAGCAAAAGGAAGTATCTCATCAGCGTGAAGGGTCACATTGCTGTAGGTGACAGCATGGTATAATGCAAGGCTGTTTGGGCATGATAAGGTTGGTCTTGAGCTCGATTTGAACGGCAGAAGAAGCCACTGAAAGGAGGAGCAAGAAACTATTGTTTTAAGGCTGATTGGGTCACTGTTTGAAGGAACTTAAGTTGCAGTCCACTGCTGGGCTAGGCTGCAGGCCATAGCCAGCAGTTGGAGGCCTTTTAGTAGCTGCGTTCAGAAGGTAAGCAGCCCTATAAGGTAGCGTATCATTGGAGGACTGTATGAAGGCTATCCGCAGTAAATAGGTGGACTGTGGGGTGTGTTTAGGGTGCTATAGCAAACTGAGTTTGTGCCCTAACGAATGACCAGGTCTGCCATGCACCAGTCCTTTCAGCATATACAAGTTGCCAGATGGGCAGCCTTGTCATGATCAGTGATGCAGCATAATGGGTTCATTAAGTAAGGAGCAGCATACTGATGTACATGGCAGCATGATGTATGGACAGCATAGTGATCATGAGCAGCATGATGGTGCATGATGCAGCATGATGGTGCTACACAGTAAGGAGCAGCAAATGCACGAGATGCAGAACGATGATAGACGAAGGAGTCACCTTGGAGAATCAGTTGAAGCAGAATGTCTTCAACTGATTTCATCGTTATACGAAATGATCTATGCTAGATCTAGATAAGTCAAAGTATTGACTTCTGTTGTAATGTACTCTCTCATTCTCTATTGAACTTTGAAGATAAAATAAGATTTGATCAAAGGGTTTCCCCACACATTGTGGGGTTTGTCCCTGGCTTGCGCCATATCTTGTGTCCTCTTGCGTTGGCTTGTCTTCTGCGATTTATATTTATGTTCTATCTGCAGTTTATCTTAATGCTGATGTGATTGCTAACTGTGAAAAAAGTAAATAAATTGCTCCAGCATAGAACATACCTAAAATTAACATGGTATCAGAGCTGAGGTGAAGACAATGCCCAAGCAGGAGTGAAAGAGCAATCACCAAAGGAAGTTGGGACAAGACAGAAGGATCAATGGGTTCCCCATAATTCCCCCATGGTGAAGTCAAAGCAGAGAATGTTATCAGAATGGTGCAGCAGAAGTTTCTGATGGCCCATTTGATGATCCTTTCATTGGGAAGTTTGGATCTAAGGGTGGAAGGAAAGGCAGATGCCTTGTTGAAATAAGTTCGGCCGTTATGCGAAGGAGTGTCCAAATGGCAGGGACACATCTCTTGATGAAGATAACAATCATTCCTGGGACATATTCAATAATCAAAGGAATGACTGGTAATGCAGGTCATCAAGGAAGTGGTCGACTCCTCCACGAAAGCAAGAAACCCCAGAATCTCTTTTATGTACCTGATTGCAAGAAGAACCTGATGTCCATCTCTGAAATGGAAGTCAAAGGTTTCAGGGTGGCACTTATCGATGGAAAGGTACGTGTTTGAAAATATATCTTGTTAAGATGTTTTGAGTTCTGGGTTGTATCAAGTTGCAGGAAGTCCACTGGGGACCATGTCCATTGACTCAGCACCAGAGGTCTGTGAGTCATATGGTGACTAGGATGCCTGAATTCAAAAGGAAGCATGAAGGTACATGTCTGAAATGTACTGAAGAAAAATATTATAAGGGGATCATTCCCCTCATGCAGCAGGTCCACAGGCTTGGAACAACCCGAGGAGTTTAAGACTCATGATCGGGAATCTCATGTATACAGGTGGAAGAAAGCCCTCTATGGCTTGAAGCAAAACACCTCGG
>APFE031301956.1:0-33422 GCA_000404065.3 Pinus taeda
ATCAACCTTCATTACTCTAGGATTTTCTTCCTCCAGCAGCCTGTACATGCTTTCCCATGTCGATATCCCTGTGTCTCTATTACAGGCAGTGTCTGTATACAAAGGTGCCATCTCCTTCATCTTTTCCTTTGCCTCACTGCCTTGAGCTTTATTTTTCTTTCCCATTTGCTCCTGCGTTTGGCTTTGAATCATCTTAGCTCTTCGTTCCTGTAGATTATGAGTGAAATGGAAATGACTGATTAAGAAAGATGATGGGAGAGTTTTAAATGCAACAGATATATCAAATATGCCACCTTACGTGAAGTAATTCTTTACAAAAGAACGCGTCTTCATTTCATTTAATAACTGACAACTAATTCATTTACTATCATTAAAAGCGCATGATCTTGAGTCATATTATGGTAAGTGGCTTTTCTTTGAATGGCGTGCCCAAAGGATTCGTGATAAAGTAATTTATGATTTTCTTACGTAACATCGCAGATCGCGCCATCGCAAATTGCACCATCGCAGATTGCACCATCATAGCGATCGCAACATCGCATGTCGCAGAAGTTTGATGTTTGCCAAATCTTGCCAGTTCATTTTTGCGATATGCGACCTTGCAATCAGTGTTATCGCAGATCGGTAAATCTTGAAGTTTTTTCCTTATGAGTATTACTTCATTGCGATGCAATGTTATGCTTAAAACGAGGGTCTTGCGCATACTGATATTATATATAAATGGAGGCATTTCCTATCTTTTTAGCAACACGGTTTTAAAGATATTTCCCTTATCGTAGACTTAGGTTAAAAATATTCAAAAGACCTTTCTAAGCTTACGATGGTAACCTTATTTTGAAGAAAGGAAAAACTTTGTTTTTTTCTTAAAAATTTAACTAAGGGTCCCCCATTCATTTAGTATTTTTGGACAACACTAAATGAAAAAGGGGGGGGGGGGGGGGGGGTTGTTTGCTGGCCACAACAATTGGTGATTCACTTGGGAGAACCAGTCATCTCTGATCTTCTATTGACGTTTTTCAAACTTCCAAAACAAAAATTTTCTCAGAAAACTTAAACTTTATTATAAAAAGATAAAACATATTATACTTCAAACTGTCAATGATATTTTGTTTCAACCTCTTTCTATTTTAATTACTTGTATCCTTAGCTTGTCTTTGCATTTACATCAGCCATTACTTGGTCCTGTAATAAAAATTAAAATAAAGTCTTCCCTGTGTAGCAACCTTTCTTAAATATGCTTATTTGTCGCAGGTAGAGCCTCTGCTGCCAGCACGTGTCCATATCCTCGATAGGGTTACCTATTACCCAGTAATGATCCTTTATCCTGCTTAAGGCTATTCACAACTTTTAAGAGAAAAACCCATTTTGACACTTTTTCCTTTTTTATTCTCTAAAGAACAATGTCTTGGTTTGGTGGCCAAATTATGACACAGTCATTCACTTGATTTACACTTTTTCTGAACAAGCTGGCTCGTGATGAGACCCCTTGTCTTTTGATTGCAACAATCTTGAGTCGTTGCCCTGTTTTGGTGGACAGTATTGGCAAAGTCAGCAAGTTATAATATCTGTGATCATGATAAGCTGGTTCGTGATGAGACCTCTTATTCTTTGAGATATAGTGTTTTCTCAGATTGTTTCTCTGAATGCTGCGATTTTCTTTAACAGGGAGGAAGTTAATTTTTTCCTTAAGAAAGTTCTGGACGACAATAATATAGCTTTTTTGGAAATGGCTGTTTCTACAGGGAATCCTTATTTTGATATTGATGCCTTTCATTGTACTGACGTAAAACAATTCCTTCACTAAGATTGCTTTCTTCAAATTTCTTGGAGTTGAAACTAGTATCATATCTGGGTTAAAGTTCTATTGATAATAAAGATCAAGTTTCCAAAAGATTTTCTATTTATAGAAGCAGAAGTTCAAAATCTTGATAGAGAAGAGGTGTCTTTAGTAAATGTCAAATGCTGTTAACCATAACAAATTTTATTATGGAGAAAAATATTTAACGAAATGAGAGGTAGAAATTCCCTAGGGTTATGTACAGAATAGGGATAATCTCTTCTGTTATTTTACCTACCAACTATTTAAAGTAAACCTAATAACCTAGCTAAATTACTCCTACTCCTATTCTAACTATATACAAAAAATTAACTAGGTGAAATGATATTACCAGTGGAGCCATCTTTTCATTTTTATTCCTACACGTATGTAACTTTCAAACATCAGTTTTAAGAACAAAACTTTTCTTGGACTATTAATGTTGGATGTGGAATAAGAATGTGTAACTTCAGTTGGAATTCTATTCGAAATCTCTTTCTCATGAAAACTTCTTTCCAACTGGATACCTATTGGATCATAAAAATCAGGATGAATTTCTGTTATGGATTGATGATCTTGTAATAGAGGAAGTTCTATACTTCCTTGACACAGTTTAGCTTTCCAAAATGGTAGCACGTCTTTCGAATGTTCTTTGATAAGGTGGTCAACATACCATAGTAATCTATCAAAAGTCTGAAAGTTTAAAACACAATCCGATTTTGTACAAAATGAGTGCAAGTGAGAAAGAAAGAAATGATTATCTGTACAAATAATGTTACAGCACAACTGGGATTGGCTTGGAATATTTTGTTCTTCACAAGAACTAGCCAGAGTTATGGGATCCGAGCAATTTCGAATTCCGTTTTGTGAATCAGAAGACAAGTTATGATTGTGAACAGGCATGGGGGGTTCTTCATGATATGAATCATAGATCGGGATATTGTCTTGGATAGTAAAATCTCCCAGAGATCTGTCGTTCTTGGCACCTCCAGCTACCGTCCCCATTGGAGCCAATGTTAGAGTCAGTCTTTACATCCCTCTGTCAGAGATCATTTCTCTTATTTCATTTCATTTTTAGGTGTCTCATATAGTTTATTCATTCACATCCCATTAGTGGCATGCCATAATATGATGGAAGGACCTTGTCACTCATTCCCCTTATGTCTTGTACCTGCTGGCTCAAGTCTTTTCATCAAGGTCCATCAAAATCATTTTCTAATCAATGGCAGCCAATGTTTGGTCTTTTGGCGGGCAAAGAGTCATTTCAGTTATTAGGTCTAGGGTTTAGCAAATTCAGTCTTCAAAGTGTCCAATAATTCCAGCAGGCCAGAGGGAGGTTCTAAATAAGCTTTTATTTCAAAAATTTCATCGTCATTTGCTGGACTATGCCTTTTCTTCAAAAATTTGTTTTGAAGAAAATTCGACATTTCGTCCTTTGTAATAAATTGCCATGTAAATTTCAAAATTTTCAGTTCTTGGATATTTCAGATGCAGCCCTGGTCATTCTTTGCCGAAACTCAATGCCAAATATCCCTACAAAATTGACAAAAGAGTTTCATCATTGCAGCAAAAATCAAAAAGGAAACAAGAAGAACAGAGTTGTATTAAAATGAGAAAAGTGCCAAAACTAAAACATAAGAAAGTGGGTTTTTGAGAAACAAAAATCAAACCCATCACTATATAAGATATTTTCCTTGTTTGAAACACCCATTGGTATACCAAGAGATTAATTGAAGTCGACTTAAGTTTGGAAAGGGCGAATTGGTGTTTTGGAAGGCTGACTGTGTGTTAGAAGGTTGCACGGCGCATTGGGTGGAAGTCACAGTGCATAGAGCTACTGTTCACCATGTTAATTTGAACATGTGTGGCGCATACAGCTAGCGTGGCGCACTGGGTTGCACGCACGGCGCATAGGGCCGACAAGCAAAAAATCATCACTGTTTCCAAAATTTTCAAACCAACTTGGTTTTTCCTCATGCCAAGTAAGTTTACAAGGCTGTGAATTGAAATTTAGCTTGTGTTGGGTATTGTTTGGAGGGAAGATTTGAAAGTTTAAAGTTTGAAAATATAAACCCTATATGTATATCAAAATTTTCTCCTTTGGGTTTTGAAATTGGTGTTTTGAAATTGTAATTTTCATGCCAAGTCTCCTTTCCCACCTATCATCCTTTCCCTTTCATAATTCTATCATTATAGTCAATCCCTTATGCCCTAACCTCCCAAACTACTCATATCCCTTCTTCCCATTTTCCCTATCCTAAATCCTACCATTCCCTATAATTTTCCCTCTCCCATATCATTTGTAAAAAATTCCCAAACCCCACATCCCTAAATACAAGTGACTGTTATTACATTTGACTGTAATTACATACACTCACTATCCATATTTCCCTATTCATATCTCCCACAACCTTTTCCTATTTGGCACATATTTGGAAATTGGAAACAAAGCACAAAATCCTCATTTTCAACAAATCAAACATTCACTTGGCATAGATTTGTGACACCATGACAGACACTGAGTCATCATATGAACAAGATAGTGATTCTACCACAGAGCTTAATGTATCGAGAAGGCCTCGTAAGGGTGGCAGACATGTCAGAGAAGAGCCCACCTCATTGACTCAATTGTAGGCCTGCCCACTTGGCATGACATGTTTCCAACAATAGTCGTGTTTTCAATATTGTGAGATGATTGCTCAGACTCAGTATCATCAGGAGTTGGCTCGGTTGTTTGTTTTACATTTGCATGACGGTCAGGTAACTCTTGCTGTTGTAAATTTCACCTTGACACCAAAAACCATTTCTTAAGCAACAGGAATACCGAATGTAGGAGAGGAATGGAACAAAAGACAATAGGTAGAAAGAGTACATTATGAACCATATATCAGGCCTAGCTATGTGAGACAGCTCGGTAGGGTATTCCCATCTAGTTTTTAAAAGAATCCTATGCGCCATTGATGAGACTCATTATCAGATATTTCAGTTGTGAAGGCCACTTCTCACGCCTCTATGCATACCATATCAAGTTATTGATGCATTTCATGAGATTAAAGATGATGAAAATTCCATATTTCATGTGCCGAAACATCGAGAGGATGACTACTCTTGTGCAGAAGAAGACTCCTGAATAACAGTACAATAGCATTTACCACTATGCACTCATCAAGATCATTGTCGTACATCAGCTTGGTTTGCAGGGTATCACATGGGAAGACTTCATTTCCCGTGAGTTTTTCACAACATCAACAGCTCATCAAGAGGTGGTTCATGAGGTGGGTGAACCTTCACATCAGTATGGAGGTCAGGAGGCGGAAACTACTAGCATGCCAACATATGTCACCTATCAAAAAGGCATGAGAGGATTGTTTGCAGCAGCTCGCTGAGTACTATCTCCACCTGGGGTGTAAGGGGTCTTGTTGCCATCATCAGCAGCATCGGTACAGGTACAGGATAGAGGCAAGAAGCCTATGCAGGATGAGGGCCTTTCAGGAGGTGAAGACACTGATTTCATCCTCATTGATGATGATGTGAGCTCGCCTAGCTCAAAGCTGAGGGAGATTATTTGGGAGCAGAAGGTCAAGATAGATGCATTGAACGATAAGTTGCAGAGAGCTCAATGGGTCATAAATTATTTGAAGCAGTGAAATAAATAGTTGGAGGATCAGCATACAGTCATGGAGTTACAAAACATTCGGAGGAATCGTCAGGCTGCCCAAAGGAGGAGGGTGGAGCTCACTTCGCTTGAGTAAGAGATCAATGTCGATCAGGAATCTTGGCTTGAGAGGATCAATATTCATCTTGAGAAGCTGTTGGCGAAGGTACAAAAGGACAAGGACATGCTCAGGCACATGAAAACTCATTATTGGGCACGAACTCATGTTTGCAAAGCAAGGATCAAAATCTTGAAGGCAAGACTAAAGAGAGCACTAAAATGATGCAAAAGGGATGATAGACTCTGAATCTTGGCTGAAGCTTCTTTGCTTGAGCAAGATACCCAATGATAAACCTTTAGTCCAAATTTCAGCAAATTTGGAGAAAAGTTTGTCAATTTTGAATATTTTGGCTTCAAAACAGGTTTTTCCGCCCAACGTGTAGCACCACTTGGCGCACGCTTATAATTGGCAGCTCTCCAGGAGGAAAACTTTACATTTTTGGATCTGTCATCAAAATTTATGCATGATCATGGATTATCTAAGGATTTCATCAAGTTTTGGGTTGCCTAAAGGGTCAAAAACACCCTAAAAATGGCCTCTCTGCCACCTTTTGCACCCACAGGAGGCAGTCGTGGGAATTTGAAGTTTTGAAGGGGCAAATGACATCCAAATCTAGAAATTCCACTTGGGTTGGAAAGTAGATTTGTAGGGCTTTCCAATGAGCTATCATGAGGAGAAATTGGAATTCGGGAAGGGACTCAAAATCATCTCCAAAGTTGTGATACACATAGAGATTTTTGGCGTGGCGCAAAGAGAAATTTGGCCTCATTTTCACTCTTCAGCTCAGAAATTCGCCCAGTTTTGACTAGTTTCACTTTTACATGTAAATCTTGATCTATCATGATGTAATTTCATAACAATGATGTAATTTTGGCACATATTTACTTTTTCTAGAGGATTCATTCACTAAAAAGTGAAAATTAAATGAATGAACCAGTTTCCTTCCATATAGAGGCAAGTTGTTTGATTGCCTAGATTTCAGTTCCTTGGTTAGAATTCATTGAAACAGCTCCTAGAATGATGAACTCGACCCCTAGAGGCATGGTAATAGGTTAGGATGGTCTATATCATGTAATTTCTCAGTCATTTTCAGGGTTGGACACTAGGGATTTCTTAGCACTTCATTGTACATTCATTTTCAGCACTTTTGGCAAAGGAAAGACTAGGGTTTTGCAGCACTTGTTGGAATCCTTGTGGCTCTATGTTTTGATGGTGTTTTTATTCATGTAATTGTAAGTTATGTTTAATGTATACCATTTCCCTTCTCTTTTCTTCTGAAATTAAACAAGTTGAGTGACAAAGGTGGAATTCATGAGTTTGTTGTGCTCTCCCTTTTAGTTTTATTTAATTCTCAATGTTTTCTTTAGTTTGAAGAGGATTATTGATAGCCTCTTGACCTCTTCAACTCCTAAGCAGTCCTTTCTATCCATTCATTTTATCTGAAACATCAAACTACTACCTACCTTTCCCCAACTGGAACTCTGCAAAAATTTTGCCTCATCCCCGGACCCAAATTTTCCTTTCCCTTTTTCCAACAAAAAACCCCCAAAAACTCAAATCAAATCCTTTCACTTCATACCTAGCCTAAGATTAGCTTTTATTTCAGTCATCTCAAGCCCCATCGATTATCTTTTGCTGAGATTGACCCGGAGAGAGCCCTCTCCTGTCCTCGTAGGGCTAGCTACGAGGCTGAGCATGGTTTGATGTGGACCTAGAAGCTTACCTTTTCAGCTTGAGGTAAATCTAGGCTCTAACATATGCGGTGGGGAGATCTATGCCACTTTTTTAGGGCTAGCCTTCATACATTGCCCAAAATGTTTAGAATGCAATCAATGATGATAACAAATTTGAACAACCAATACTCAAGGAAGATATTGACCAAGACATATCTAATACATGCACACCTTTCATCAAATATATGGTAAACATAAAAACCTCAATTCATGAATGCATAGATGTTCATATACTTCTAAACTACATCAAAGAATTATCAAGAAGGGACTCCAATCCCCTCTCAAGGTAGCTACAACAACACTTGTTAGCCCATGAATTCATCAATCATTCAATCACTTATCAATCCTAAACAAGATCCATAGTAAGAGCACATAATCTAAACATGCATATAAATAACATATAACTAGAATAGAATCCATCACAAAACAACCATAAGGTTGACACGATAACTAGTACATGTACTCATCAATCACAATAAGAGAATAACTTAGATTAACATATGAAAAAGCCAACCAAGCTAGGGAGTTCCACATACCACCCAATCATAGATTGGATTGAACAAAATCTCTCTTCCAACTAATCATCCCTGTTCCATATTCCAAATGTGAATGTGGGATCATATGGGTTAAACTAAAATAGAACCAGCCAAGGATTCCATAGGCCAAACCACATCAAACCTTTACCACAGTGATTTCACCTAAACCATATCAGAAATCACTAACATCAAAAAACACATGGATGCATTTGACTTCCTTCCTAGCCCCAAAGGAATTTTCTTGTCTCCACTCATCAGTTCAAAGTTCCAGGAGAAATCCCATCTCCACCCTTGACCCTTGGGAATTTTATTGAGACCACCTCAACCAGGATCCAAGTCTACCGACCATCTAAAGATAAATCAAATAGATAGCCCACTACATCATGGCTATCTAGGAAATATCAAGGCAAGGCTGAAACCACTGTCAATCTAGGGGAATCCCATGTCAATGACAATAAAATAACCAAAGAACCACATGCATGTATCATGAATCTAGATCTCAACAAGGAAATCACACATGTAACTTGTTACCTGCAATGAACTCTAGATATAGCTATTGGTCCAAACTTCTTTTCCGTAGTCCTCCAATTCCTTTCTTATTCTTTTCTTGCTCCTCTCCAAGTCCAAGTAAATGATAGGATGCTCCAATAATGCTCTAAGTGCACAAGAGTGCAAGAGTATGGAAGAAGGTATCCAAAATCTAAACCGACAAAAGCTATGAATTGTTTCTCTGATGCCTTTTTATCATTGATGTCCAGTCTCTTCCTTTCATTTTTCCTTTTTATTTCATTTTCCTGTAATTTCTCTCCAATTTCCCTTGCATGCATATTTTTGTCTTTTCGTCTACCTTTTCTCCTATTTTCCTTTATTTCTTTATTAAATGTCATTTATTTCTTCTCTCTTTTGCCAATTTCCATATCCATTAATAAACCACAAGTGATTCTAACTATAATGTTTTACCACCATTCAGTTTGGAATACGTGTCCCATGACCTTTGTTGGGCATGGATCCCCCCACAACATGTTTTGGGGCTCAAAGCCCATGTTTTGGTCAAAGGTTTTGTGAGACTCCACAAATTGTGGGCGTGGAGCACGAAGTAGAGGTTAATTCATAGGGCTATCCACCCTAAAGTAATTTAACGTAATGTAAAGTCATGTCGGCCTACCCTTGGCCTGCGGACCATGGGATTATATAAATAGAGCAAGGCTCTAAGTTGAAAAGATAGTAGATGATAGAGTGAGTAGTGAAGGAATGGTTCGAGCTTACAGTAGGATTCTAAGTGTATTGGGTCGTAGTAGTAGGAAGAGGCTCTGCAGTTGAGTGCGCAGAGGCCTAGTAGAGTCCGTAGCTAAGTGCACGGACCCCTGCAAATGAGTGTGTAGGGCAGTGTCAAGTCTGTAATCGGGATTGAAGATGAATAAAGAGAATTTGATTCTTATTTATGTGTGTTTTTTGTGCATTATCTTCTTTATTTTTGTATTATTTTATGTATCGTGCACACTGATATGATTACTGAATATACTATAATAACAATAAACACAAGTTAAGTAATCGGTTAATTAGCAAGGAACTTGGGTATTATCCAGGTCGCGCCCCGAGCAAGGCTACGTGGAAACAACAACATGGGTAGCGAAGGAATAACAAGTGTGCATAGTGATGGCTCAGACCATGAACCTCCAGAAGCCCATCAGACATCCCCAGGGTGTGAAGACCTAGTTATAGTACCCTCCCATACTACTTCAGGTGAGACCTGAATCCGCACTCCATGGACTATTGCCAAAAGGGCCAGTAGTAGTGGGATTTGCTTGGCTAAATCACCTCTGAACCTGATTCAGGCCCATACAAGCCAACAAATGGTTCCATTTCCAGGATTGGGATTTGCATAAAGGATTTCTGATGTCATGTCACTGGAATCCAACGATGAAAGAAATTGAAGAGTGGTTGGAAAAGAAGATTCACGAGTTCACGGTACAGGAGAACAAAAATCTGCGAGTATCTAAGGAACAGTGGTTGAAGGGCTACTTGAGCACGGAAATCCATGAAATTTTCTTTGCATCCTTTCCTTCTGACTTGTATGAGTGGACTGCGAAGTTAGAAGATAGTTAGGGAAGGTGTAGGCTTGACAAACCAATAGTGTGGAAACAACAACATGGGTAGCGAAGGAATAACAAGTGTGCATAGCGACGGCTCAGACCATGAACCTCCAGAAGCCCATCAGACATCCCCAGGGTGTGAAGACCTAGTTATAGTACCCTCCCATACTACTTCAGGTGAGACCTGAATCCGCACTCCATGGACTATTGCCAAAAGGGCCAGTAGTAGTGGGATTTGCTTGGCTAAATCACCTCTGAACCTGATTCAGGCCCATACAAGCCAACAAATGGTTCCATTTCCAGGATTGGGATTTGCATAAAGGATTTCTGATGTCATGTCACTGGAATCCAACGATGAAAGAAATTGAAGAGTGGTTGGAAAAGAAGATTCACGAGTTCACGGTACAGGAGAACAAAAATCTACAAGTATCTAAGGAACAATGGTTGAAGGGCTACTTGTGCACGGAAATCCATGAAATTTTCTTTGCATCCTTTCCTTCTGACTTGTATGAGTGGACTGCGAAGTTAGAAGATAGTTAGGGAAGGTGTAGGCTTGACAAACCAATAGTGTGGAATTCAGAACTACTGTGCAGACTAGAAGCATCAAAAGATAAGATAACTCAAGCTGTGGACCACTGGCTCGATCGAATAATAGGAGGATTTAACACCGAGTTCATGGTAGACACAACTGTCAGCTATAGTGAGGCAGAGCGACGTTTTCTCAAGGGATCACGAGGTAAGTATATTAAATCCTTGAACACTTGGATTAAGATGCTATTGTGTGAAAAGCAGGTTATGAAAATAAATTAATGTTTGGGACTACTCGAAGTGGGAAGATCTACAAAAGAGGAAGTAGTGAGGAGTTGGAGAACAGTCCCTTAATTTCACCCTCACGGCAAAGTGAGGAGAAGCTCTCGAATTTTTCCTCGAGAAGCGTAGTCAGTTAGATAACATAGAGAATTCCACGTTTACCACCCCCACCCACACCACCACTCGTTTCACCCCACTCAACTCCATCTCCACCCACTCCACCTCCGCCACCACCATAGTTCAGTATGGTGAGTGTGATCAAACTGCTGGTGCTAAGAGGAGTAGGAAATGAAGATCTGGACCAATTCTGGTTCATGGTAAGAGCAGTATGGGAAGCAGAGGGTGTCATGGATGATAATATTAAAAAAGCTACGCTGGTGAGCATGCTGCAGGATCGAGCATTAATGTGGTATATCAAGCATTCTAATGACCAACCGAACATAGGAATTGCAGAGATCTAGATCGTGCTGAACAGGGAATTTAGCAAGCCAAAATCAGTGACATAATCAATAATCGAGTTTAAGGAGATTGCAATGCTCCTAGGCGAGACCCCCTCGGATCTGGACCAAAGGCTGAAGAGTATAATCCATGAAGCCAATATGACGTTAACATATACACAACATCATGCATGGTTTGTGGCCTCACTTATGCCACACTTAAGGACGGCGCTGTCACAACAAAAAATTTCAACCCAGGCCGAAGATTGGAGATGGAAATGACATTACATGAGACCCCTATACAAGACCTTGGGTTGGGAGTCCAACAAATCCATGTGCAACTACAGAATCTATGTCTGGAGATGCAAAGTTTGAAACAGGATAGGACAACTAGGCCGGAGGTGTGAAAGGAAATATGGTGCATAAAATGCAAAGGCCAAGGGCACGACAACGACCACTATCCAGTGTTTGCAAACTACTTGGCAGGGGGAGGGCCAATATCGTTAAGACCGGAGGCACAGGCAGGGCCAAGCACGACATCTGCATTATGGTGTGCAATATGCTAGATAGGAGGAAAACACACCACAGATAATTGTCATCTGTCTCAGAAGTATACGCAGATGTCCCATCAATTGTTTTGTAATTTCTGCAGGCTGCTAGGCCATGATGAACACACCTGTCAAAGCTATGAACCAATGATGGATCATACTCCTACCTACAAGGTGTAGGTCAAAACACGAGCCCTTGACCCAAATTTAGGGATGGAAAACGCTGGGTTTCAGGGGAGTGGTCGGGGTGGAGGTGAAATGGGACCAGGAAGGGGTTGTGGCCAAATAATTTTTTACAATTACGGAGGGCCAGGGCATTATGTGCACAATTGTACAAACCCGACTAGGATATCATGTTGGTACTATAATCCATTTGATCATGAGGCAAAAGATTTCCCTTCGCTGATAGCAAGGATGCACGAAAAGGGGGTACTCCAGCCCCCTCTGACCTAGAATTTACAAATGATGAGGTCTGAGTGGTATGACCACGTGTTGGGTATCAGATCCCCCCATAGCATGTTTATGGGGCTTAAAGCTTGAGTTTTGGTCAATGTAATGTAAAGACCCCGCAAAATGTGGGTGCAGAGCGTGAGAGTCTAGGGTTGCCTGCCCTTAAATAATGTAATTTAATATAGAATGTGTTGGATTACCCATGGTCCGCAGACCATGAGAGTCTATAAATAGAGTGAGGCTCTAAGTGTAAAGGTATTCAAAAGTGATATGATATTCTTTTGGATGAGGAATTAAGCTTTGAGTCTGTAAGTCTAAGTCTTGGATTGTAGTAGTAGGAAGAGGCTCTGTAGCTGTGTGTGCAGAGGCCTGGAAGAGTCTGCAACTATGTGCGCAGACCCATGCAGTTGAGTGTGCAAGGCAGAGTTGGATTGTACTTGAACAAAGGATTAATAAAAGATAAGTTGATTATGAAATATTGTGCATCTACTCATAGATCTATGTGTTTATGCTTCTGTTGTATTTATGCATCTCTTTACAGTTTTATGATTGCGCGTACTTGTTATGACTGTTGAATGGGTAATAAGAATATTGGGTACTCACAATTAAGTCAAGATCTATAATAATAGCATAGTAAGGATAATGGATCTAGATAGCACCTCTTCACGCTCTTTACAGAGCTGTGTAGAAGCAGTCACACAAGTTGCGAGGGTCAGATGGCTACGCGGAGTAGTGCAAGAGCATAGGTTGGGTTCACGACCTTCCTAAAGCTCATCAAGACATCCCTAGGGTGCAAAACCCTAGTTCCAACACCCTCCCATACTACCTCGGGTGAGACCTTAGTCCGCGCACCACGGGCTATTGCCAAAAGGGCCGACAGTTTTGGGATTTGTTTGGCTAAATCACTTCTGAACTTGGGTTAGGCCCCAACAAGCCAACAAATGGTTCTGTTACCAGGACCGGGATCTCCCTAAGGGATGTCCGATGTCATGCCATTGGAACCCTACAAAGGAGGAAATAGAAGAGTGGTTAGACAAGAAGCTTCACGATTTCGTGACACAGGAAAACAGAACTCCACAGGTATCCGAGAAAAGGTGGCTATATCGCTACGAGATATTCTTCATGTCCTTCCCTTCTGAACTGTATGAGTGGATTGCAAGGTTAGCCGACAACCAGGGAAGGTACAAGCTTGATCAACCGATAGTGTGGACTCCAGAATTAGTGTGCAGAATAGAGACCTCAGAAGATAATATCACATGAGCTATGGACCATTGGCTCGACCAGATAATAGGGGGGTTTATCACCGAGTTTGTGATAGACACGACCATGAGCTATAGCGAAGCAGAGCAATGTTTTCTTAAGGGACTGCGAGGTAGGTACATTAAATTCTTGAATACCTAGATTAAGATGCTATTATGTGAGAAACAGGTGATGCGAATTCATTAATGTTTGGAACAATGTGGAGTGGAAGAATCTACAAAGGTAGTGGGGAATTAGGAAATAGACCCTTGATTTCACCTTTGTGAGCGAGCAAGGAAGAGCTCGCTTGGGTCTATCCAAGAAGAGTGGTCAGTTTGATAAGGTAGTGCATTCCGTAGTTACCAACTCCACATACGCCACCACCTGCTTCACCTCCTTCACCTCCATCTTCACTCACCCCACATCCACCAAACCCACCATTTAGCATGGTGAGCATTGTTACACAGTAATTTGTCACTACCTTCACTCCCAGTCCATCGACTGTGTCATGTGTCCAAGTCAAACATGCTCATACTGAATAAATGCTCTCTTATGCTGCCAATTGACTCACTTTTCCTAAGTTATCTACCTCATCGTGACTATGGGCTTAATATACACGCTGAAGGGTGCTCATAAACAGTCCAGCTACGCTACCAGCGTGAAAGTACATTTGGTTCCCGCAACGGTACGATTTCATGCTCCAACGTGAGGTTATTTGATATCTTTAGCAATGATCTAATGGGCTATATTGCTCACTAGTGATGTTAGTGCTAAGGCTTAGTTATGTACTCACAATGATCCATATTGGGTGAATTTGTTCAAATAGTCGGCCTTTTGGATGACTCCAGACCTGGTTGTTGGCATAGTTTGTGTCGCCCTTCCTTCTCTAGCATGGTAGTTCCATCAACTGTGCTACCTTCCTTGGTGATAAGCTATCTCTTCCAACTTTCATGGAGACTCCTCCTATTAAAACACTCACTTTTGACATGATCAACTAGTTGCTAGTTGGTAAATTCTTGGATTGAGCAGTGTTGTTAGTGCTTTTGAGTTTGATAGATAGCTGGTGTGGGTGTGAACAAGTGTGAGAGTGTTGATAGATTGTGGAAGGTTGTGAAGTGCCCTTGATTTTATGTAAAAATCATGAGTGAGAGAGAGACTTTGTATGTTGGGAGATCCATCTTCAAAGAGTGAATTCTTGAAGAACATGCTGGCTAGATCCCCCTGAGAAGGCTTGCGATGTCAAGACTTTATTTGTAAGCTTGCTCTTATTTCATTATTAATACAATCAATGATGTTTTCCTATGTCTTGTATGTAATGTACTTGATAGCTCATGACTTCTTGAATTTGTGAGTAAATAGATCATTTTTGTTTTTTGGTTACGTGCTTTGTTGTATTTCCTTTGCATTGCTTCAGGTTGATCACTGTTTGAGGAGAAGGAAGCAAAAGTTGGAGCAGCACAGCAGAACTCCATCGACCACCGGTTAAGGTAGGCCTCCAACTATGACTATTTAAGGAAAGCTATTGTTGATCTGTCCTTGTTTGTGACTAGACGCACTCTAGGGCTAGAGGTGTTGCCTCTGTCCGTAGAGGGAACACTTTCCTACATCACAAATTTGTGACTCCGCTGGGAAAGTCTATCCTATTTTCTTCTCTTTTCTCTTGTTTTGATTTTGATTTGGTCTCTCTTTGTTTTTGGGGATTGATTATCAGTCTTTTGGGTCACCTAGATTGATCTGGGAAATCCTTCTGTTGTCTATTGGATTGACTGGTTCTTGTTTGGGATTTTTTTGTTCATTTCTCATTGTTTTGAACATCATCGTGGATAAACGTTTAATAGTTGCGCTAACATCGCGATCACTCTTTTGTAAAATCCTGTGCATCGCTGAATAACGTCACATAGTCGCGCCGATCCTGGAAATTGGTTCATCATGGAAAAGATGTGTATAGTCGCAACGTCGTCACAATTTTATAACTTTCTACCCACAACGATCCCAGGTTGCTAGTTTATTTCCCGCGATGACTCTTGAAATCGAACCGTCGCGGAAAATAGGTGTACTTCCGCGACCATCTATAGTTTTCAGTGTAACACTTGTGATGACATCTCTAGTTGTCTATGCATCACTAGCGATGGTTTCTATTTAGCGATGACATCTCGAGTTGTCAATGTAACACTTGTGATGATTCTTGTAAAGTTGTTTCTACAACTTTACCACCTGAATTCATCAATCTTGTCTATCCCTTGTTGTTTCTTGTCTCTCATTAGCTTGTTTTAATTCCTTTTTGTTAGGGTACTATCTCTTTGATTTCATTGAGTGAGTCTTGTGTTTTTTGACTATGCGACCTATCCCTTTAGAATTTTCACCGAGAAACCATTTTCTTGGGTTACTTGTCTATTTAAGGTTCATCCACAACCTTCTTTTGATTTGCTTGAGGCTCTTCACTACCAAGCATAGATCACAATTGTTTGGATCGATCAGTTCACACTTGCTTGTTTGTCTCTTTAAATTGAAAAAAAAAGAAAATCAAAAGTTTGCATTCATTTAGCATACGAAAGTGAAAGTATGTTTGCATTATGAATTTTCATGTTTGAGGTTGATCACTCGTTGAGGAGAAGGAAGTGAAAGTTGGAGCAGCACAATGGAACTCCATCGACCACCGGTTGAGGTAGGCCTCCAACTATGACTGTTTAAGGAAATCTATTGTTCATCTGTCCTTGTTTGTGACTACACCCATTCTAGGGCTAGAGGGGTTGCCTCTATCCACAGAGAGAACACTTTCCTGCATCACAAGTGTGATCAAGCTACCCATATTTAGAGGAGTAGGAAATGAGGATCTGGATCAGTTCTAGCTCGTGGTAAGAGCAGTGTGGGAAGCACAAGGGGTTATGGATGACAACATTAAGAAGGCTACATTGGTGAGCACGCTGTAGGATCGTGCATTGACATGGTATATCAATAATTCCAATGATCACCCAAATGTAGGAATAGCAGAGATCCAACATGTGTTGAACAGAGAATTTAGCTGGCCAAAATCAGAGACGTAGTCAATCATCAGATTTAAAGAGATCGCGATGCTTCCAGGAGAGACCCCATGGGATCTAAATTAGCAGTTGAAGAGTATGATCCGTGAGGTTAATATGACACTAACAAATGATTAGCACTGTGCATCGTTTGTGGCATCTTTGACACCACACTTGAGGATGGTGTTGTCCTAACAGAAGCTTTCAACCCAGGCCGAAGTGTTGGAAATGGCGATGAGGTTGCATGAGACACTAATATAGAATCCAGGGCTGGGAGTTTAACAAATCCACATGCAACTACATAATCTCTTCCTGGAAATGCAGAACTTGGAGCAAGATAGGGCACTGCGGCCAGAGGCACGCAAGGAAGTGTGGTGCATAAAATGCAAAGGCCAGGGCTATGACAAGGATCATTTTCTAGTATTCATGAATTACTTGGCAGGAGGGGGACCGATTCTGTTGAGAGTAGAAGCACAGGTAGGGACAAGTATGACATCCCTGTTATGGTGCACGATTTATCAGATAGGAGGAAAACACACGACATACAATTGTCATCTGTTGTAGAAGTATACATAGACTCCGTAGCAGCTATTTTGTAATTTTTATAGGTCGGTGAGCCACGATGAGCATACTTTTCGCAGCTACGAGTTGATGACGGAGTGAACCCCAACCTATAGAATGCAAATAGAAACACGAGGCCTCAACCCAGCCACGGGGATGTCACACACTGGATTTCAGGGCCGAGGTTGAGGATGACGAGGGATGGGCCCAGGAAGAGGTCGCAGACAATTAATTTGTTACAATTACGGAGGACCAGGGCACTATGCCCATGATTGTACCAACCCAACAAGAATATCTTGTTCATATTGTGCTCAGTTCGATCATGAAGCAGTAGATTGTCCTATGTTGATCGCATAGATGCACAAGAAAGGAGTACTTCAACCTACTCCGACTCAAAATATTCAAATGACGAGGTTTGAACCATGCGAAGAAAACCCAAATGTGAATATGGTGCTCAGAAGCGATATGACCATAGGGGAAGATAAGGGGAAGCAACCCAAGAAAGATACATGGATTTGCAAGGCTCCTAGAAAGGAACCAGAGTTTGACTTGGAACACACAAAGGACACATTTATGGAAGTGTTGAAGGCCTCGAAAATTGGGTCTACAACAAGGGGGATACCCATCCGGTCCGGACCTTGGTTGGCAGCTGCTTATCCATTTGGTATAGTGGGTCCAACTGGGGATATGGGACCAGTTTCCCAATTCAGTGTGTGTGTGTGAGAAAGATGGGTATTTCTATTCTAAATGGAATACTTCTATTCTAATTCTAATATAATGCTATGCTGTTGTATTCTAATAAATAGAAAAACATCAAAATTTATGCTAACCTAGGGTGTGATCTTTCTTCTATGCGATCTAAAAAGATTTCAAACAATAACTCGTAATAAAGATCATTCAACTATTATAAGAAAATAATTCAATAAAGATGAACTACTTCATATAAGAAGTTAGACGAAACAGTTTTGAAAAACGTATCGCATAAATGAGCTATTCATACACTAAGAATAAATAAATAACTATCACCGTACAAAAGTGCCAAATGATAACTCAGGCATCCACGCTGCAATATATAAACAACTGAAAACTGAATATCACTTTAACGCATAAGTAGAAATGGTTAAGAGATAAAAGTACCATTTATAACTAGTCCTACTCATGAGCTTCAAGCAAGAGTTGATTTATCCCTCCTTGATTTAACATCCACTAAGAGTACAGAAGTGCAACATCAGTAGCAGATATCAAATGCAAATATCAAATAAACCCTGTTCCATTCATTCATCAAAACCTCCTCTGAGGGTGCAAAAGTGCATGTTCTGAGGAAACGTTTTTGATAAATTTCTAGACCCTTCTCTAAATGCATGAGAAGGTTTTAAATACTACTAACTAAATAAATTATTTATAGAAATTCAGGATTCGGTTTAAATGACCATCGTTTTTCTAAGTAAAACTATTTCTAAAATTAAATCTAATATCTAACTATTTTTAAATTTTCTCCTTAACGTCGCAAGCATTCAGTATTTGCCTGAGTAGAGTCGACTGACTGTCTTCCGTCTTTGGTTGAGTTAAGCAAACAGAATCAGCAAGAGTTGGCACTATCTTCTCAGCAAAATTGATGATATACTTGAGAGTCATCCAATGACTATGTGGCTTTACCATGTATGTCAGGTAATAATCCCATTTTAACTTGGTTAACCCTTGGATTGCTTCTGCTTTAACTTTCTGTTTCCAGTTTGTTTCTATAGCTGCTTCCTTGCAATTTTTGGGGCTTGCAGGTGACTGAGTAATTAGAAGCCTTCCTTTTCGAGCAAGTTTTCTTAGCGATGCGCAATAAGTGCTAATCGCGCATCAGAAAATGCCTTTGTTTCTTGATTCGGGCTTCCCTAATGCTTTTTTTGCCTCTTGCGCCTTTTTCTCTTATCGGGTATAAAGCTGAAAATTTGTAAAAATAGTGATTCCATGAGCTCTTGACCCTGAGTATTAAACTGTCTGTTTTTGGTATCAACATTGTTCAGTACCCATTCAACTGTGGCTGGATATGAGAAATCTGTGATGGATTTCGCAGAAGAGTTCTGTGGCTCTTTCTCTCCCTTAAGTGGATTAGGTGTGCCTTCCGAAATGGACATTGGAGTACTGTCTTTCCTCCTCATAGTTTCCTGCATACTGCCTTGTATAATGCTTTGTCCTTTGTTCCTACAGTTTACAATTGAGGTGGAAGTAATGATAAAAATAACGACAAGAAAAATTTAAATGCCGAAGATATGCAAAACACGCTACTTTACGTGAACTAGTTTCTCGAAAAACACAACACCATACTTCATTAACAACTTGCAACAACTTATTAATTCGCATTAAAGCGCATGACCAGTTCTTGGCCTAAAAACATTTTCTCAGATAATGAGCCAGAACCAATTGCGATGGAGAGGTTTTGTGATTTTGCTTTGCGATATCGCAGATTGCTATCTCGCATTACCACAATTGCATCGTGCTATTTTATTGCAAGGTTGCTTGGTCGCAATATCGCAAGATCGCAGGATTGCAAGATTGCAAGATCACAGATCACAAGATCGCGGATCGCAGCATCGCAAGATAACGAATCACTTAATCGTTATAATCATTATGTGTAATTCATGTGATTTTTGCGATGTGCGATATGAGATATCACATATCGACGATTTTAAGGTTTTTTAATGTGAGTGCTTCTAAATGCATGCGATGCGACGGAGTTTCACATCGCACTCTCACGTTTTTTATCATTTTGGCTTGTTTAGAAGGTATCCTATCATTCTTTGTGTGATGCGATCTCTCTTAAGGAGTGAATTTACTTTCTTCATTATGAAACTTATGTTTTTTAGATTCTCCAAAGGTATTTCCCTTAGTCCATGATGTAAGTTTCATCTAAAAAGAAATATAACACTAATTGATTTTTTTTAATTTTTTAATAAGAGTCCCCACTTATTTAGTATTAGTGTTAACACTTCATAAGGAAGGGGGTTGTTGGTGGCCACAACAATTGGCGATTCACTTGGAAGAACCAGTTATCTCTGTGTTTCTATTGAATTTTTTCAACTTCCAAAATAGTAAATTTTTCAGAAAATTAAACTTTATTATGGAAAGATAAAGTACATTATGCTCTAACCTGTTAATGACATTTTGTTTAAGCTATTTTCAACTTTGATTATTTGCTCCCTAAAGTTAGTCCTTGTATTTACATCAGTCGTTACTTGGTCTATAAAGATAAAACAAAGTCTTCTCTGTAAACCAGTTTTAAAATATGCTCATTTGTTGTAGGTAGAGCCTCTGCTGCCAACATGCATTCATAGTCTCGACAGGGTTACCTGTTACCCAATAATGATCCTGTATCCTACTTAAAGAAACCTACAACTCTCAAAGAAGAATCCACATTCACACTTATTGCTTTGATTTTCTTTTTATTATTAAAGAAAAATGTCTTGGTTTGATAGCCAATTTATGACACAGTCATTCGCTCGATTTATAACTTTGTTGAACAAGTTGGCTCGTGATGAGACCCCTTGCCTCTTGATTGTAACAATCTTGAGTCATTGCCCTATTGTGGTATGCAGTATTTGGCAAAGTTAGCAAGTTGTAATATCTGTGATTATGATAAGCCGGCCCGTGATGAGACCTCTCATTCTTCCAGATGAAGTGTATCCTTGGATTGTTCCTCTGAAAGTTGTGATTTCCTTAGCAGAGAGGAAGTCATTGTTTTCTTTAGATAGCTCTAGACGACAATGATAGAGTTTTTTGAAGTAGTTGTTTTACAGAGAATCTTTATTTTGTTATTGATACCTTTCATTGCACTGATATAAAACAATTTCTTCACTAAAGGTCGTTTTCATCAAACTTTATGAAGTTGAAACTAGTGTCATATCTAGGTTAGAGTCTTTAACTGTATCTTTCAATAATAAAAATCGATTTTCCAGAAGATTTGCTATTTATACAAGCGAAAAATCAAAATCTAAAAGAGATTTGGCGTATTTTTCGTAAATGCCTGATGTAACCATTCACAACTGGTTTTATTATGAAAAGAAAAATATTACTCTACAAAAATAGAAGAATAATCTTCTATGGAAAATATTTATTAAGAACTTGTTTGTTGATAGACAAAGAGTCTGTTTTGCCTGCTAAATCCTGTAACACAAATGTTGATGGACCTAAGACTTCTACAATTTGAAAAGGACCAAGCCACATTCTTTGAAATTTTGTATGCTTCCCCTTTTCTTCATGCACCTTGTCCCATTTTAAAACTAAGTCTCACATCTGAAAATCTTTTCTGGTCATTATGTTTGAATCAAAAGAGGATTTTACTAGCGCTTGATGATGAGCATGCGTTTTCTTAGCTTCTTCTTGTTGTTCTTCTAATTTGATTATTTCCATTTGTCTTAGGTGTAATGAGGAAGTTGGTACTTCATCAATGTATTGAACTAGAGACAAAGAGGGAATTGCTAAGTGAGTCGGAAGAACCACTTCTTTCCCATAAACTAAATTAAAGGGAGAAGTGTCGATGGAAGCTTTTCTCATTATTCGGTCTGCCCACAAAGCATATATTAAGGATTTATGCCAATTTTTATGATTTTGGTCTACTGTTCTTTTGATAATCCTGATTAGGTTTTTATTTGTAGACTCGATTAATCCATTACCCTATGGATAATAATTGGACGAATATTTGAGTTTGAATCCTCTTTTAAGTGCAAATTCAGTCATTTCATTTCCAAAAAAGTATGATGCATTATAAAACATTAAAGTGGAAGGCAATCTAGACCTGGTGATTATAAATTGATCTATGAACTCAATGATATTTTCAGCATTAGCCGTCTTGAGTGGAACTGCTTCTACCCACTTAGTAAAATAATCTGTTGCTGTAAGGATATATCTATGCTGCTTGGAAGAGTGAGGAACGATCTCACCTATTATGTCCAATCCCCACTGACTGAAGGGTTGCTCGATGTTAACTGGTTTCAGTGGTAAGTATGGCTTCTTTTGTCTCCCAATAGTAGTTTGGCAGACTTGACATTTCCTCACGTAATTGTGCGAGTCTTTGAATAACGTGGGCCAGTAATACCCCGCACACAAGATTTTATGTGCAGTAGCATCTCCAGCATAGTGTCCACCTGCTGGCCCATCGCCTTCAAATTTCTCAAGACATCTAAGGAGAACAGAATCATAATTCATTCTAAACAGAATATCATTTATGAGTTGATATTGTTTGGATTTCAACCTTAGAGCTCTTTTCTTAGTATGATCGAGGTGTGAAGGATCATATCTATTCTTAAGATAATAAATGATATCAGCGTATAATGAATCTTCATCGTTTAGGCTTACCTCATAAATTTGTACCTCTACATATGGAATTTTAGAAATTTGCGACACTCAAGCCAGCATTTTGCAAAAGCCTTGACTTCTGACAATGTTTGCTGGTTTAATTTCTATGTCATATTCTTGTAAGGTAGTTACCCAATTGGCTCTCTTTTCATCCACATCCTTTTGTACTAGAAGACTCCTTACCGCTGGAAATGGTACTATAATTTTAGTATGGGTTTTGAGTAGAAAAGTTCTGAAGTATTTGATTGCTTTGAAAACAGCATAAGCCTGTTTCTCCACATCTGAGTAATTTAATTCAGCACCTTACAAATTTGAACTGAAAAAAGCAATTGGTGCTTCTGCCTTTTCTTGATTCGTTTGAGTAAGTATCGCAGCATATGACTTATCTGAGGCAAATGTGTGTAAAATAAAAGGCTCTGAAAAATTCGGAGTTTCTAAAGATGGAGCATTAATAATAGCCTGTTTGATCAGGTTGAACGCTTCATGTTCATCTTGGCCCCATTTAAAATTAGAGTTCTTTTTTATCATGGTTTGTAAAGGAGATACGATTCGTGAAAAATCTGGAACAAATCTCTTTACAAAATTGATTTGACCAAGGAAATATTGCATGGCTTTTTTGTTATGAGGTAGGGATATTTCAGAAATTTCTTTGATTCTGTCAGAGTCGATGTGAATTACATATTTTGACACTATGAATCCTAGAAGTTTCCCTTCACTTAATGCGAAAAAATATTTCTTTGGGTTAAGTGAAATTCCGTACCTTAAACAACATTGGAATATTTGTTTCAAGTCTTTGAGATGGTCGCCTCGTTTCTTGGAGTACATGGTTATATCATCCAAATAAACTACTACAGATTTATTGACTAAAACTTTAAATGCAATTTCTATGGCTCTCTGGAATGTGGCACCAGCATTAATCAAACCAAATGGCATCCTTCGATATGCATATGTGCCCCATTTAGTTCTGAATGTGGTCTTCAATTGATCATCAGGATGTACCAGAACTTGATTGTATCCTAAAAATCCATCCAAGAAAGACATTAATTCTGAGCCTACCACTGCCTGCAATATCTGCTGCATAGGTGGTAAGGGAAAATTGTCTTTTTGACAGGCTTTGTTAAGATTGCGAAAGTCAATACAAATCCTAGTATCTTCGTTTTTCTTTCTAACAGGTACCATATTGGAGACCCATTTAGAATGTCTGACGGGAAAGATTATCTTGGCTTTCAACAGCATATTCAGTTTGGTTTTTATCTGATTTTCTAAGTTGGGATGAATCTTTCTCAATTTTTGTTGGACAAGTTTTTCGTTATCAGTCATCGGAATAGTATGTTGGATAATAGAAGTGTCGTATGTTTTGAGTTCATCATAGTTCCAAGCAAAAACATTTTTGTATTGTCTCAAAAGACAAATATATGCTAGTTTTTCTTCAAAGGCTAGGCCGAGGCCTAGATTTATGTTTTGGGGTTTGGCATCGGTTCCTAGGTTTACTAATTCGTAGTTCAAGGTTGAACTTTGGAGCTTTGCATTGGTAGACCTTTTAAACCGATCTTTCAAATCGTACAGGTCTTCTAACTTGACTACTGATTTAGGTATAGCATTGTTAGTGCTATCTTGTTGTAATTGTTGATCATGTTGATCTTCGTCGATTATTTGGTTGGAGTAGGATCCTTCAGAAGTAAGGAAATTTACGATATCAGGATCGTCGTTGAATATTCTCCAATTTGTGATGTTGTCAGGAATAGAAGTTCTACAGATTAATTCTATTGAGAATCTATCTGGACTAAAATCTTCTGAAGGAATGAGCTTAGAAGCTATGTAGCTAAAAGGTCAGGGCTTGCATTCTGGAGTCTAGGAATTGATGAAATATTGGATGCTGTAAAATGCTCAGTCAGATCTTGAACTAAAGATTGATAGTGTTTTAAATGACCTGACAAGCAGTGTATAGTATTCTGTACCTGTCTGACTACAATTTCAGAATCTCCGAAGACTTGGAGGTACTTTATGTCTAGCCCGATTGCTTTGTACAGCCCTTGGACTAAAGCCTCATATTCTACGGTATTGTTGGTACAATCAAATTCGAGCCTGCATGTTAACATGATTTTGTCTCCTTCTGGACTAATTAGCACGCATCCTACTCCTGCTCCTTTGTTAGATTTAGAACCATCAAAAAATAATTTCCAAAACAAAGATTTATTTACAGGTTTATCTAAAAAATTGATACATTTTGAACTATCCGTTTGATAAAAATTTTCGAGTTGGGACAAAACGGAATGTTCTAAATAAGGGGACGTATAAGCATTAAAATTGCCGAGAAAAGAATACACTGAGTAATTGCCAATTATGCTACTGTTATATGCTACTGGTTCATTTTCCCCCTCTAACTCCATTACTATGTACTTCTGATGTAATTCTCATTCAACTTTTATTTGATTTGGCTTACCATTGTAATGTAGCCACATGTGTGACCAGTCAGTTGCGAAGTATCCATGTAGTTTTTCTGACCAATCCCTGCTAAGAATTAAGCCATAAAATTCAGGGATATCAGCCACTAAGATGTCAATCACTTGACATACCTTGGGGTTGGATGACAGCCTTATGGTTACTTGATTTAGCTCACCAATGACTTCGACTTGAGATCGATCCAGCTGAACTATGCGAACATCAGATTTCTGTAGTTGAATGTTTAATTTGGTGCATATGGACTTCGGTAAAATATTCGATGAAGCACCTGAATCCACTAAAAAATTATGTACATTTTTGTTAAAAATTTCATAAGTAAGGAGAAAAGGGGGAGTATGAGATCTCAATCTACCTCCAATTAAATTGATGTCGTTTGGATGAATCTTGTTAGTCGTATTAGTTGGAGGTCTTCCCATGTTTTGAGAAGCTTGAGAAATTACAGCGGCAGGCAAAGGTGCAACTGGCACAGCATGTAATTCTTTCATCATTATCTTTTGTTGATGCTTTAGCTTGCTCAATTCATACAGATTGACGTTGGCCCTTGTCTTTTTCATGTCTTCTATGATATTGTACTCCATTTCATCTGAAACGATCAGCGTTTTAGATGGAGTCGGTGAATCTGTTTGGACTGGGCTAGTTTGAGTCGCTTTAGATGGCGTTTTCTTTGTTGCGACTTTATCCTTTGTTGCAGAGCTTGCGCTCTCTGGTTTTGGGGTAGTTTGGGGAGGATCAAGCTGATTTCTACTTCGTGTGTTAACTGGGAATACTTCTTGATCTTCCTCTTGTGGGACGATGAAATCCCACATTCCTTGTAATTTTACAACTTCTACATCATCAGTTTTCCCTTCAGTGGAAATTTCCTCTTCCTCTTCCTCGGATTCAGCACTTGTTATAGCATTGGGTGGCCTTGAATTCGTTGACGGGCCTCTTTTAAAAGCTCTGTAGGGCCTTTTTGAAGAAGTTTCTGCTACTTCCTTTTTTATGTCGACCATTTCATTAGACATGGTCTTAAGAACATTTTGCAATCCCTCCAAATCGAATGGATCTTTTGCTTGTTTCTTCTTGGACTCTTCTTTGAAGGTGACCTTCTTAGACTTTCGTTCTTCTATCGCGGATTTCTTCTCTAAAGCTATTATACGTTTCTCTACTACTATGGCTTCTTTCATGTTTTCGGCTAGGGTTGTTTTATTAGCCCTATCCACGAAGATTACTATGTTCGATGGTAATGCAGTGATATACCATTCACATCGCACTTCCTCGCTGGGCTAGGAAGCAATAGGAATTTTGTTTAGAATTTAATTGAAACGTAGATTGAAATCTTTGATCGGTTCTCTAGATTCTTCCCTAAGGTTGGATAGGTCGTTGATTAACGTTGTCGTAGACCTGTCATCACCAAACTTGGATAAAAATTGGTCTTGGAAGATATCACAACTGGTAATAGATCCAGAGGGTAATGAGAAATACCACGATCCGGTTGTTCCTTGTAGGGTATAAGGAAACAGTCGAACAACAACATCTTCATTAGTAACCCCGTTGAGGTTGATGGATAGCATAAAGTTATTTATGTGTTCTTCTGCTAGCATGCCTACCTTGGGATTAAACTTAGGCATCCATTTCTCAGGATGGGCCGGTATTTGACTCAAAGGTGCAAGCATTAAGACTGCCCCAGGGTTGTCCCATGGAGACTGGGCCATTGTTGAACTGCTAATAGGGGGATTTGCAGAAGATGATCCCTGTGGTTGAGAAGATGAGGTGATTATGATCGCAGATGATTGAGGAGGAGTTGTAGGGATTCCACTAGGTGGATTGACAATGGTCTGGGGTGGAGGAGTGGATGGTTGACTTCGTGGTGGAGAGTTTGAGAGGGATGATGTTGATGAAAGAGTCTCGCTGTCGGACCCTTTAGGTGACTTCCTTGCTCTTTTCCTTTTGGGAAGAGGTAGTTCGGTTGGCCGAACAATGAAATTTTCACTCTTTAATCTGGTCAGGGGATGAGCAGGGTTATACTGTGAAGTCACACTACCCTGAGATTTATCAAATCTTTGAGGGGAAATGGGAAATCGCTGAAGTTTGTGAATCAGAGATTCGACTTCAGGAGGTTCAATAACAGATTGTTCTGAAA
Organism: Pinus taeda; assembly: GCA_000404065.3. Classification (NCBI taxonomy): domain Eukaryota; kingdom Viridiplantae; phylum Streptophyta; class Pinopsida; order Pinales; family Pinaceae; genus Pinus; species Pinus taeda. Next base: position 26,888 of record APFE031301956.1, read on the forward strand.
TGTCAGGATTTGTAGCAGCGGTTGATGCTCTGGCAACTCCTAACTCTGGATTTAAGTGTAATGGAGAAGTCGGGGGAGATGGTGAGGGCGATTTATTCTTAGAATGGTATTTTGATTTGGATTTGCTTGCCATTCATAGTTCTGGCCCTCCTTCTAGCACCAAATATGTTGTAGGCCCTGAAAATCGGGTCAACAACAAGGGGGATACCCGCCCGGTCCGGACCTTGGTTGGCAGCTCCTTATCCGTTTGGTATAGTGGGTCCGACTGGGGATATGGGACCAGTTTCCCAATTCAATGTGTATGTGTGAGAAAGATGGGTATTTCTGTTCTAAATGGAATACTTCTATTCTAATTCTAATCTAATGCTATGCTATTGTATTCTAATAAACAGAAAAACATCAAAATTTATGCTAACCCGGGGTGTGATCTTTCTTCTATGCGATCTAAAAAGAGTTCAGATAATAACTGGTAATAAAGATCATTCAGCTATCATAAGAAAGGAATTCAATAAAGATGAACTACTTCGTATAAGAAGTTAGACGAAACAGTTGTGAAAACTTATCGCATAAATAAGTTATTCATACACTAAACATAAACAAATAGTTATCACCATACAAAAGTGCCAAATGATAACTCAGACATCCATGATTTAATATATAAACAACTGAAAACTAAATATTACTTTAATGCATAAGCAGAAATGGTTAAGAGATAAAAGTACCATTTATAACTAGTCCTACTCATGAGCTTCAAGCGACAATTGATTTATCTCTCCTTGGTTTAACATCCACTAAGAGTACAGAAGTGCAACATCAGTAGCAGATATCAAATGCAAATATCAAATAAAGCCTATTCCATTCATTCACCAAACCTCCTCTGAGGGTGCAAAAGTGCATGTTCTGAGGACAAGTTTTTGATAAATTTCTGGACCCTTCTCTAAATGCATGAGAAGGGTTTAAATACTACTAACTAAATAACTTATTTACAGAAATTGAGGATTCGGTTTAAATGACCATCCTCTTTCTAAGCAAAACTATTTCTAAAATTAAATCTACTATCTAACTATTTCTAAATCTACTCCTTAATGTCACAAGCATTCAATAGTTTCCTGAGTGGAGTCGGTTGACTGTCTTCTGTCTTTGGTTGAGTTAAGAAAACAGAATTGGAAAGAGCTGGCATTATCTTCTCAGTAAACTTGATGATATACTTGAGAATCATCCAATGACTATCTATCATCACCATGTATGCCTGGTAAAAATCCCATTTCAACTTGGTTAACCCTTGGACTGCTTTTAGTCTTCTGTTTCCATTTTGTTTCTATTGTTGATTTCTTGCAATTTTAGGGGCTTGCAGATGACTGAGTAGCTAGGGGTCTTCCTTTTCGAACAATTTTTCTTAGCGATGTGCGATTAGCGCTAATCGCACATCGGAAACTGCCTCTTTTTCTTGATCCAGGCTTCCCTGATGCGGTTTTTGCCTCTTGCGCCTTTTCCTCTCATTCGGTATAAAGCTCAAAATTTGTAAAAATAGTGATTCCATGAGCTATTGACCCTAAGAATTAAACTGTCTGTTTCTAGTATCAGCATCGTTCAGTACCCATTCAACCATGGCTGTATATGAGAAATCTGTGATAGTTGCCTCAGAAGAGTTCTGCGGCTCTTTTTCTTCCTTAAGTGGATTAGGTGTGCCTTCCGAAATATACGTTGGAGCGTTGCCTTTCCTTCTCATAGTTCTCTGCATACTACCCTGTATAATGCTTCGTCCTTCTTTCCTGCAGTTTACATTGAGGTGGAAGTAATGATAACAGACTAATGACAAGAAAACTTTTAAATGTCGAAGATATGCAAAACATGCCACCTTATGTGAGCTATTTCTTCGAAAAACACAACACCATACTTCATTAACAACTGGCAATAACTCATTAATTCGCATTAAAATACATGACCAATTCTTGGCTGAAAAAGTTTTCTCGAATAATGAGCCAGAACCAACTACGATGGAGGGGTTCTGCGATTTTGCTTTGCGATATCGCAAATCGCTGTATCACAAATCGCAACATCCTCGTGTTGTTTTTTATCGCAAGGTCGCAGTATCGCAACATCGCAACTTGCAATATCGCGGTATCGCAGTGTCGCAGTATCGCAATATCGCAATATCGCAGATCATTATAATCCTTATGTGTAATTCATGTGATTTTTGCGATGCGCGATATGCGATATCGCATATCGGTGATTTTAGAGTTTTTCAATGTGAGTGTTTCTTTAGTGTATGCAATGCGATGAGGTTTCATGTCGCAATCTCATTTTTGTCATTTTAACTCATTAGAAGGTGTACCCTATCATTCTTTGCGCGATGTGATATCTCTTAAGGAGTGAATTTAATTTTCTTCATTATGAAACTTAGGTTTTTTAGATTTTTCAAGGTATTTTTCTAAGTCCATGATGTTTTAAGTTTCATCTAAAAAAGAAAATGTAACACTAACTGATTTTTTTTATTTTTACTGAGGGTCCTGTTGTGGCCACCAACAACCCCCCCCCTCCTTCTTTAGTATTAGCAATAACATAAAACAAGTGGGGACCCTTAGTAAAAAATTCAAAAAATGTTTTTGTATTATACTCCTTAAAATATATCGCATCGCGAGAAGAGAGTAGAACATTTCTTTATGAACACAATAAGAACTGCAAAGAAGCAACGCGAAATTCATCGCATCGCATACATTAAGAAGCGCCCATAAATGAAAATCTTAAGAAATCTCCGATGGTCGATATGCAACATCGCATGTCGCAACATCGCATAAACAGCACACAATGATTTTAACACGATCTGTGATCTTGCGATAAACGCGATGTTGCGATGCTGCAATGCTACAATCTGCAATCTGCGATCTACGATATCAAAATCTTGACAAAATGCGATAACGGGATAACGTGATGCAAGTTGCAGAAATCTTCCATCGCAAATTTTCCTCAGCTCAACATTCAAGAAAAGCTGTCAGTAAACCAAAAAATTGGATGCGCACCTTAAATAAAATTAATGAATGTACACCAAAGTTTTAATGAAGGAAAATTTTGTGTTTGTCGAAGATTCAGTTCACAATGGGTGGCATTATTGAGCTTAGAGCTTTCGCGTCAATATTTATTGTCATTACTCTTTTCCTTTGCGTGAACTGCAGGAATGAAAAACAGGAAACATCTAAAGAAAAGGGGAAAGCATCAACGCTCAAAGACAGAGAAGAGATGCCCTCATAAACGGAACCGCAGATTCCAGAGCACTTCTAAAAAGATGCTGACATCAATAGCCGACTCAACACTCAGCGTCAAAAGCTCACAAAAGCAGCATGTTTGCAAAAAATCCTGAAGCTTATACCCGGTAAAAGAAAAGGCGCTAAAGGCGAAAAAATGCACCAGAAAGGCCCGGATCAAAGAACGGAGGAAGTTTTCGATGCGCTAAGAAAATTGTTCAGAAAGCAAGGTCCCTAACTTGCTTAGTCATTCGCAAGTCCAGAAATCAAGATAACAAAGGTAGAAGAGATTTGAGGGAAATTTTGGTCATTACCAAATATATACGCAGTTAATTCACCTAGCCAGAGGATGATTCCCAAAAATATCTTCTAGTTTACTAAAAAATGGTGCCAGCGCTTGCCATTTCTATTTGCTTAACTCAAACAAAAGCAGAAGGCAACCAGCCGGCTCTTCCCAGGCGAATGTTGAATGCTTGCAACATTAAGGAGCAAAAGCAAAAACAGTTACAAATTAGATTCGATTTTTAGAAATAAGTTTGCTTAGAAAAAGTGTGGTCATTTAAACTGTATCCTAAATTTATGTAATTAAGTTATTTAGTTAGCAGTATTTAAACCCTTCTCATGCATTTAGAGAAGGGTCCAGGAATTTGTCAAAAAATTATCCTCAGAACATGCACTTTTGCACCCTCAGAGGAGGTTTTGATGAATGAAAGGATCAGGATTTATTGATGTTTGCATTTGATATCTGCTACTGATGTTGCACTTCTGTACTCTTAGTAGATATTAGAACAAGGAGAGATAAATCATTGTTGCTTGAAGCTTATGAGTAGGACCAGTCATAAATGGTACTTTTATCTCTTGACTATTTCTACTTATATTCTTAAAGAAATATACATTTTTTAGTTGCTTATATGTTATTACATGAATGTTTGTGTTACCATTTGGCACTTTTGTACGGTGGAGCCATTTATTTATGTTTAATGTGTGAATAAATTATTATGTGATATGTTGTTCACAACTGTTTTGCCTAACTTTTTATGCAAAGTGGTTCATCTTAAATTGATTTCCATTCTTATAATCGCTGAATGATCTTTATTACCAGTTATTATTTGAAATCTCTTTAGATCGCATAATAGAAGAATTACATCCCGGGTTAGCATAGATTAGATGTGTTGTTTTCATTAGATTACGATAGCATAAAGTTAGATTAAAGTAGTTTAGATCAGCAACATCCGATTCTGCACACACACACACCCTTAGATTGGGAAACTGGTCCCATTATCCCCAGTTGGACCCGCTATACCAAACAGACAAGGAGCTGTCAACCAAGGTCTGGACCGGGCAGTTATCCCCCTTGTTGTCGACCCAATTTTTGGGGCTTCAACATATTTGGTGCTAGAAGGAGGGCCTAAACTATGAATGGCACTTAAATCAAAATCTAAATACCATTCTGAGAGTAAATCGCCCTCATCATCTTCCCCGACTTCCTCAGTACGTTTAAATCTAGAGTTAGAAGTCACTCGAGTATCAACCGCTGCTACACACCCTAACATTTCAGACCAATCTACCATTGAACCTCCTAAAGTTGAATCTCTGATTCACAAACTTCAGGGATTTTTCGTTTCTCCTCAGAGGTCTGATAAATCTCAAAGAAGTGTGACTTCGCAGTACACTCCTGCTCAACCCCTAACCAGGTTAAAAAGTGAAAAATTTGGCATTCAGCCAACTGAGTTGCCTCTTCCCACCAGGAAAAGAGCGAGGAAATTACCGCAAGAGTCTGACAGTGAGACTCTTTCGTCTACATCATCCATTTCAACTACCCCACTGCAAAGTCAACCACCCACACCTCCATTCCAAACCATCATCCATCCGTCTACCGGAACTCCCACAACCTCTCTTCAATCATCTACGATCATAGTATCATCATCTTCCCAGCGACAGGGATCATCTTCTGCGTTTTCCTCTACTATCAGCTCGACGATGACCCAGTCTCCATGGAACAACCCTGGAGCAGTTTTAATGCCTGCGCCCTTGAGTCCAATACCAGCACATCCTGAGAAATGGCTACCCAAATTCCATCCAGAAGCATGCATGCTAGCAGAAGAACACATAAACAATTTCATGCTTTCTATCAATCTCAACGGAGTTACTAATGAAGACGTTGTTGTTCGGCTTTTTCCCTATACACTTCAAGGGACAGCCTTGTCATGGTACCTTTCACTACCCTCCGGGTCTATCACAGGTTGGGATATCTTCCAGAATCAATTCCTTACCAAGTTTGGTGATGACAGATCAACAGAAAATTTAATCAATGACCTATCCAATCTTAAAGCCGAAGCTAAAAAGCCTATCAAAGATTTCAATTTACAGTTCAATAAAATTCTCAACAAAATTCCCATTGCTTCCCAACCCAGTGAAGAAGTACGATGTGAATGGTATATTACTGCTTTACCATCAAACACAGCAATCTTCGTGGATAGAGAAAATAAAACAACCTTAGTTGAAAACATGACAGAGGCGATAACGGTAGAGAAACACGTAATAGCCCTGGAAAAGAGATCCGTCATAGAGGAACACAAATCTAAAAAGGTCACCTTTAAGGAAGACTCCAAAAAGAAACAAGCAAAACACCCTTTCGATTTGGAAGGATTGCAGAAAGTTTTAAAAACCATGTCTAATGAGATGGTTGACATAAAAAAAAAAGTAGCTGAAGCTTCTTCAAAAGAGCCCTACAAAGCTTTTAAAAGAGGTCCTTCAACGGATGCAAAACCACCCAATGCCATTTCAAATGCTGAATCCAAGGAAGAGGAAGAAGAAGAAAGTGCCACTGAAGGGCATACTGATGACGAAGAAGTTGTGGAATTACAAGGAATGTGGGATTTCATCCTCCCACAAGAAGAAGATCAAGAAGTATTTCCAGTTAGCACACGAAGCAAAAATCAGCTTGATCCTCCCCAAACTACCTCTAAGCAGAAGAGCACAAGTCTTGCGACAAAAGATAAAGTCGCAACAAAGAAAACGACCACTAAAACGACTCAATCTAGCCCAGTCCAAATAGATCAAACAACTCCATCAAAAACACTGATAGTGTCGGATGAAATGGAGTTCAATATTATTGATGACATGAAAAAGAATAGGGCTAATATTACCCTTTACGAATTGAGCAAATTGAAACATCAACAGAAGATAATGATGAAAGAAATACATGCCGTGCCTATTGCATCTTTGCCTACCGTTGTACTCTCTCAAGCTTCCCACAACATGGGAGGACCTCCAACTAACGCGATCAATAA
>APFE031301956.1:39091-61154 GCA_000404065.3 Pinus taeda
TGGACAAATCCTTAAAATATATTTTCCATAGAAGATTATTCTTCTATTTTGTAGAATAGTTTTTCTTTTCTTTTTTAAATAAAAATAGTTGTAAATGGTTACTATAGGTATTCAAAGAAAAGACACCAATTCTCTTTAAATATTTTGAGCTTTCCGCTTGTATAAATGGCAAAATTTCTTTTTAGAATCTGATCTTTATTATTGATAGATACAGTTAAAAACTTTAGCCCAGATATGATACTAGCTTCAACTTCAAAAAAATTTGACGAAAGCAACCTTTAGCAAAGAAATTGTTTTATATCAGCACAATGAAAGGTATCAATAATAAAATAAAGATTCTCTGTAAAACAGCTGTTTTCAAACTCTATTATTGTCGTCCAGAGCTTTCTTAAGGAAAACAATGACTTCCTCCCTGATTAAAGAAAAATCGCAGCATTCAGAGGAACAATCCAAGAAACACTATATCTTAAAGAATAACAGGTCTCATCACGAGCCGGCTTATCATGATCACAGATATTATAACTTTCTGACTTTGCCAATATTGTCCATCAAAACGGGGCAATGACTCAAGATTGTTAAAATCAAAAGACAAGGGGTCTCATCACGAGCCAGCTTGTTCAATAAGAGTGTAAATCAAGTGAATGACTGTGTCATAATTTGGCTACCAAACCAGGACATTGTTCTTTAAGAATAAAAAAGAAAATCAAAGATAAAGTGTCAATATGGGTTTTTCTTTGAAAGTTGTAGATCACCTTAACCAGGATAAAGGATCATTGCTGGGTAACAGGTAACCCTGTCGAGGCTATGGACGCCTGCTGGCAGCAAAGGCTCTACCTACAACAAATGAGCATATTTTAAAAAACTGGCACACAGAGAAAAATTTATTTTATCTTTACAAGACCAAGTAATGGCTGATGTAAATGCAAGGACAAGCCTAAGGAAACAAACAAATTAGAATAAAAAGAGGTTGAAACAAAATTTCATTGATAGGATAAGGCATAATGTACTCCATCTGTCCATAACAAAATTTAGATTTATGAAAATTTTTCTGTTTTGGAAGTTAAGATTCAATAAGAAAAGCAGAGATAACTGGTTCTTCCAAGTGAATCGCCATTGTTGTGGCCACCAACAACCCCCCCTCCTTCTTTAGTATTAGCAATAACATAAAACAAGTGGGGACCCTTAGTAAAAAATTCAAAAAATGTTTTTGTATTATACTCCTTAAAAATATATCGCATCGCGAGAAGAGAGTAGAACATTTCTTTATGAGCACAATAAGAACTGCGAAGAAGCAACACGAAATTCATCGCATCGCATACATTAAGAAGTGCCCATAAATGAAAATCTTAAGAAATCTCCGATGGCCGATATGCGACATCGCATGTCGCAACATCGCATAAACAGCACACAACGATTTTAACACGATCTGCGATCTTGCGATAAACGTGATGCTGTGATGCTGCAATGCTACAATCTACGATCTGCGATATCACAATCTTGACAAAATGCGATAACGCGATAATGTGATGCAAGTTGCAGAAATCGTCCATCGCAAATTTTCCTCAGCTCAACATTCAAGAAAAGTTGCTAGTAAACCAAAAAATTGGATGCGCACCTTAAAGACAATTAATGAATGTACGCCAAAGTGTTAATGAAGGACAGTTTTGTGTTTGTCGAAGAGTCAGTTCACAATGGGTGGCAATATTGAGCTTAGAGCTTTCACGTCAATATTTATTCTCATTACTCTTTTCCTTTGCGTGAACTGCAGGAATGAAAAACAGGAAACATCTAAAGAAAAGGGGAAAGCGTCAACGCTCGAAGATAGAGAAGAGATGCCCTCATAAACGGAACCACAGATTCCAGAGCATTTCTGAACAGACGCTAACATCAATAGCCGACTCAACACTCAGGGTCAAAAGCTCACAGAAGCAGCATGTTTGCAAAAAATCCTGAAGCTTATACCCGGTAAAAGAAAAGGCGCTAAAGGCGAAAAAATGCACCAGAAAGGCCTGAATCAAAGAACGGAGGTAGTTTTCGATGCGCTAAGAAAATTGTTCAAAAAGCAAGGTCCCTAACTTGCTTAGTCATTCGCAAGTTCGGAAATCAAGATAACAAAGGCAGAAGCGATTTGAGGGAAATTTTGGTCATTACCAAATATATACGCAGTTAATTCACCTAGCCAGAGGATGATTCCCAAAAATATCTTCTAGTTTACTAAAAATTGGTGCCAGCGCTTGCCATTTCTATTTGCTTAACTCAAACAAAAGCAGAAGGCAACCAGCCGACTCTTCCCAGGCAAATGTTGAATGCTTGCAACATTAAGGAGCAAAAGCAGAAACAGTTAGGAATTAGATTCAATTTTTAGAAATAAGTTTGCTTAGAAAAAGGGTGGTCATTTAAACCATATCCTAAATTTATGTAATTAAGTTATTTAGTTAGCAGTATTTAAACCCTTCTCATGCATTTAGAGAAGGGTCCAGGAATTTGTCAAAAACTTATCCTCAGAACATGCACTTTTGCACCCTTAGAGGAGGTTTTGATGAATGAAAGGATCAGGATTTATTGATGTTTGCATTTGATATCTGCTACTCATGTTGCACTTCTGTACTCTTAGTAGATATTAGAACAAGGAGAGATAAATCATTGTTGCTTGAAGCTTATGAGTAGGACCAGTCATAAATGGTACTTTTATCTCTTGACTATTTCTGCTTATATTCTTAAAGCAATATACAGTTTTTAGTTGCTTATATGTTATTACATGAATGTTTGTGTTACCATTTGGCACTTTTGTACGGTGGAGCCATTTATTTATGTTTAATGTGTGAATAAATTTTTATGCAAAGTGGTTCATCTTAAATTGATTTCCATTCTTATAATCGTTGAATGATTTTTATTACCAATTATTATTTGAAATCTCTTTAGATCGCATAATAGAAGAATTACATCCTGGGTTAGCATAGATTAGATGTGTTGTTTTCATTAGATTACGATAGCATAAAGTTAGATTAAAGTAGTTTAGATTAGCAACATCTGATTCTGCACACACACACACCCTTAGATTGGGAAACTGGTCCCATTATCCCCAGTTGGACCCACTATACCAAACGGATAAGGAGCTGTCAACCAAGGTCCGGACCGGGCGGTTATCCCCCTTGTTGTCGACCCGATTTTCGGGGCTTCAACAGGTCCCCACTTATTTAGTATTAGCAATAACACTTCATAAGGAGGGGGGTTGTTGGTGGCCACAACAGGACCCTGGTAGGATCTTCTCAAACGAAGGACCCCAAGTACGCCCCTTATCGTAGAATTTGCTTATATTAGCATTATGGTTGTATGGAATGTGTTTCTCTATATAGATAACCTCCGATCTGCTAGGGTATCAACCCAAGACCCTAGGGGAATTTATCCCTTAACAAAGACCACTTCAAAAATTGTTAAATTTACAAAATACTTATTTACATTTCATACATTAGAAAATTTAAAGTCAAAAAATAGGTCTTTTAAAAAAAAGCCCTGATGCAGAATCACCACTTTTTTAAATTAGCATACAAATCACTAACATTCTAAAACGTAATATACATAAAATAAATAAATAAATAAAAATTAAAGTGCCAAAAACTATGCTCTAAAAAAAATATGTGTGTTCTGCATCGCCCCTTTTCAAAATTGGGTCACTTTTTTTCTATCTCTACAAAATGGGTAATAGTATTAGTTCCCATTTCAAAGTTTACATTTTTTCCTGTTTAAGTTCAGATCAGTGATATCAAAGAAGTTTTCTCTTTCTTTGTTTTTCTTTTCATGTCCCTAATGAGGTCATGGTATAAGGAGTTAGGGCTCAACCTGGTTGAACCATTGCAAGATCAGCCTTGTAAAACCCGATGACCTACCATGGTGGAAAAAAATAAAGATGAGGGAGCAAGAGATCCTTTCAAAATGTTGCTTGAGGAAGCCCTCGAGCAATAGAGGGACACGATGATGGATAACTTTTCCCATATCCTTCGACGACTACCCACGGGCAATGCATCTTCATCTAGCAACCACTATGGAGGCGCCACTCCTTTTAAGGTACAAGTTAACTTCAATATTCCCATATTCGAAGGCCTAATAGATGTAGACATCGTAGATAAATGGTTAAATCTATTGGAAGGATATTTTTCAGTTCATGACTTTTCTAATCGATAAAATATTACCTTTTCACTTCTTAAAGCCACCCCACTTGTCAAGGATTGGTGGGAAACCTACTGTGAACAAAAAGATGAGAGTGAACCCTCGCTATTTTCAGTTGCACCTGCCTGGAATTCTCTCCGAGACACCATCAAGGAATAATACTACCCTATCGAGAGTTATGAAGAAAAATACATAAAGTGGACCACTCTACGGTAGGGAAGGGACCAAGATGTGCCAAAATTCACAAATAATTTCCATACCCTTTGCACAAAGTTGGGTGTCAAGGATACTGAGTGGCATTTGGTGCTTAAGTACCATGGCTATCTACATAAGGACATCAAACACTATATGGAGTTCCTGGACATTTCCTCGCTCGGAACGACATATCAGTACACTGTCAAGATTGATCAGAAGTATAAACAGAAGAAGCAGGACTTTAGATCTGTGAATCCAAAGCAAGGAAAAGGTTCCCCCAAACCATAGAACAAAGGACCAAGCCAAGGCGATGCTACCCAAGATAGCCCGCCGACACTGCAAGTAAAGAACAACACCCCAAAGACGAAGAAGGACACAGGAAAATGGTGTGAGTTCCAACTCTGAATCAGAACCTGATAAGGGAACTGGAAAAGGGGATCATTAATGTAGGGCCCAGTGCCACCATGGCAACCACCAAGATCCAGAAGATTGAGACTAAATATCTAGAGGAGGGGGAATGCCTCTTCCACTCACAGATGTGGATTAAGGGTTCTCCGATGTAGTTCATTGTCGACAACGGGAGCCAAAAGAACCTCATTTCAGAAAAGGTCATGAAACAGATGGGCCTAAAGACTATAGCACATCCACATCCATACAACATCAGGTGTCTTCACCAAGAACAAGATCTTCATGTCAACCAGCAGTGCCGCCTTCCCTACAACATCAAGCCCTTCATAGATGAGGTATTATGTGATGTTGCTCCTCTTTATATGAGTCTAGACCTCGCTATGTGATTATTACTTTAGCTAATGAGTTGTACAGGATAACGGAGGTAGCCCCACCTACCACCATCTCTTTGATCACTGCAAAGCAATGTAGTAAGATCATTTCCTAGACCAAGAAATTTGTTTTCCTTATGGTTTGCCCCTAGGGAAAGAATAAAGTTGTGGCCATGGCTTCCAGGCATGGCTCCTTTCCACAACAACAATAGATGGACAAGATCATGGAGGTGTATAGGGATATTTTCGGCTCACCCACAGGGGTACCTCTGCACCGTCAGGTCAAGCACTCCATCGATCTGACCCAGGGTGCATTGCTACCCAATGGAATGATCTATCGACGCTCTGTTCTAGAGAAAAATGAGATCAAGAGGCAGATTCGGGAACTATAGGAGAAAGGGCACATCAGGCCAAACTCATCACCTTGTGGGAGCTCTATTTTATTGGTACAGAAGAAGGATGGGACCTTGAGGCTTTGTATTGACTATTGGGTGTTGAACAAGATGATTGTCTAGATTAGGTACCAAATCGCGTGGATTGATGACCTTCTGAACCAACTCAAGGGGGCTAAATATTTCAGCAAGATTGACTTGAAGTCAAGTTATCACTAGGTGCCTATCGAACCCTCCGATGTGTGGAAGGTTGCCTTCAAATCCAAGGAGGGCATTTTTGAATGGTTGGTCATGTTGTTCAGATTGAGGAACACCCCTACAACCTTCATGAGACTGATGGACAACATATTGCGACCCTTCACCAATGCATTCATGGTGATGTATTTAGATGACATTTTAATCTTTAGCCAGGGTTGGGAACAGAACATCCACCATATTCTATAGGTCCTTCAAACCCTATGCTAACACAAGTTGTGTGCTAACTGGGAGAAATGCACCTTTGGCCTAACCCAAGTTCAATATCTAGGGTACATCATTAATGAGTAGGGTGTGCATGTGGACCCATCCAAGATACAAGTCATTCAGGATTGGCCAGTCCCAACCACTCTAATGGAGCTCCGCAAATTTTTGGGTCTTGCCAATTTCTATTGTAGGTTCGTGTTGGGGTTCTCTCATATCAATTGGCCTTTAATTCAAGTCACCAAGGGTGGAACGAAAGCAATGTTTTTTTGGTCAGAAACCCAACAACAAGCATTCTCTAAGTTGAAGAATCCTTTGTTCTTCACTAGTTCTCACATTACTAGACCTGCAACAACCATTTGAGATTGAGATAAATGCCTCAAACTATACTAATGGGGTGGTTCTTACTCAGCATGGGTATCCAGTGGATTACCACACTAAGACACTTTTAGAAACAGTCTGAAAGTACCCCACTTATGACAAAGAAATGTATTCCATTATGCAGGCCTGCTGTCAATGGAAACATTACATTCTGGGGAAGGAAATGATCATCCACACAGACCACCGACCTCTACAGTTCATAAAAACACAAGGGAACTTGCAGAACGATTGACATCAGAAATGGTCCACCTATTTGCAATAGTTCCATTTGAAAATTAAGTATAAGAAGGGGAGCACCAATCATGTTGCTGATTTCCTCAGCTGACCACCAGTCATGGTGTTGATCACTGTGCTCAACTCCTGAGGGAACGAGACATCAAGGTGGTTGCATCTTGTAGGGGAGCACCAATCATGTTGTTGATTTGCTCAGATGACCACTGATCATGGTGTTGATCACTATACTCAACTCCTGTGGGAACGAGACATCGAGGTCGTTGCATCTTTACAAGAGTGATCCAAAATTTAGTAGCATATACTAGACACTCTTGAAAAGGAAGCAAGTTCCAAATTTTCACCTTTAGGATGCACTTTATGCCACCTAGGACACATCTGTGTTCCTTCAAGTGAGTGTGCCCAGATGATTTGGGAGGTGGACTAGAGTTGGGTCGCTGGAAATTTTAGAGTAGAGAAAACAGTGGTTGTATTGCAAAAGTATTTTTATTGGTCGAAACTTTGTCAGTATGTTGGGAAGTACATTAGATCCTAAACCGCCTATGCCACTTCCAAACCATCTATCAAGAAGAAAGGCTTGCATACTCCTCTACCTACTCCTATCCAACGTTGGGAATCTATCTCCATGGATTACATGTTGGGCCTTCCTTCTACTAAGCTCTTCTTTGAGCGAATATGGGTACACTTTTGGATCCCACTGTTCATTGTCTCAGATCGGGATAGTAGATTCCTAAGTGCATTTTGGTCAAGTCTCTGGTCGATGTTGGATACAAAACTTACTAAGTCCATGGATTTCCATCCCCAAACTGATGGCTAAGCAGAGGTTATCAACAGAATGATCAAACACATTATGCGCATGTACAACTCAAAGCATCTACATACGTGGGATGAAAGTCTCCCGTGTGTCCAACATGGCTACAACAGAGCTCTCCACAGCTCAACAAGCCACATCCCCTTCCAGGTAGGGGTGGGAATTCATCCATTATGCCCCATTGATGTGGCCATACCATTTGTAGCCACCCAAGTAGATTCGGCTCACGTTCAGTTCGAAGCTGAAAGAGCTAACAACTTCATTGAGTGCATTCAACACATTTTCCAACATGTCCATGATATATTGGATAGAGGCATTGCTAAGTACAAGCAGCGCCATGATCAGCATTGAGTGTCGCACAAGGTCCAGGTCGGTGACAAAGTTTGGCTACATTTGTAGAAGGAGTACCTTGCTGGACCCCACCACAAGCTTCACTTGCTCCGATATGGGCAATAGACCATCACCAAGGTCATTGGTGACAATGTCTTCGAGCTCAGCATCCCACCATTCCTTATTCTACACCCAGTGTTCAATGTAGACCACCTTCGACCATACTTTGCGCCATTGTTGGACACATATGACATTGCAAAACAACTCACATCAATAGAGCTCACATCGGAATGCATGGAACAAGCCACAATTAATCAGATCATGGAAACACAAATCAAGAACACTCTCTAATAGAGGATACAACTATATATAGTTGTCAAAGCAGGCCAATTCCTTCACCAGGGCAAGTGGTTCAATAGGGGCCAGTTTCAACAAAAGTTTCCTCACCTCATAGAGGCTCTAAACGCAATGGGGACCATTGCTTCCTAAGAGGGGAGGAATGATCCATGTGAATAGTGGTGGCCACCCACCTATTCCACCTAGACCCCCCAGTCAGTTTCATCGGTTTCCTTTTTCATTTGAACACTTACTATTTTTAGTAGTTTTTTAGGTCCTGAACTTCCAGAGCAGTTTTGATCCCCTAAACGACATTTTTTTGGGTTCATGGCAGGCCCATAGCCAACAAAAGGGACCTGCGGCGAAACCTATAATACTCATAGAGACCTTTCCAACAAGGTATCATATGCACCAAACTAAGATAATATGACCAACTTACGACCCCAGGAAGTTGGTTGCCCAACTAACCTCAATGGGGCCCACAAACTCTTGGTATTGCATCTCCTAGGGTTAGGGTTTTGGTTGTTTAAGGTTTTCTGATGTTTTCAAATAATAAATATGCCCTTGAGCCTCATTATAACACAGTTCAAAGGCATGTAGCCACCACATCTCTTCTTAGAGATAAGCTACCATCGCCTGAGCTATCTTATTTCCATTATGTTTATAAAAATATTTTTCTATTAATGAAATGAAGTGTTTCTCTACTGCATCTCTGTGTTTATGATTATATTTGTAAGTTGTTGCATTCATTTTTTAAGTTCATATCACGCACCAAGGCAAGTGGCTCACCAGGGACCAATTTTAACAGAAGTTTCCCCGTCTCATGGAGGCACTCAATGCAATGGTGACCATTGCTTCCTAAGGGGAAAGGACTGATCCAAGTGGATATTGGTGTCCACCCTCCTATTCCACTTGGACCCCACCATTATTTCTTCTCAACTTCCTTAATTGTAGAACAACTTACTATTTTTGGTAGTTTTTCGGGTCCTAAACTTCTGGAGCTGTTTTGAGGGGCTAAACGACGTTTCTAGGAAAAACAGAGAGACCAAAAACGTCCCAATCATTATTATTAATTTGTTTTCAACCTACTCTTTGAGACCTTCGAAACGCAATATTATGATAGAAAAAAGGAGATCGTATGCCAAAGTTACGACCCCGGGAAGTTGATGTACCAATTTACCCATACAGGGCCCACAATTTTGGAGCTTCGTCGCCTAGGGCTACGTTTTTTTATTTTTATGTTTTTCTTTGTTTATCAATAATAAATAGGCCTTTGAGCCTCATTGTAACACAGTTTAGAGGCAGGTAGCCTCCACATCTCTTCTCAGACATAAGCTATTGTCACCCAAGCTAGTTTAATTTGATTTTTGTATGTAATCATATTTCAGTTCTTCGATATCAATTAAATGATGTTTTATTTCTACTGCATCTTTTTGTATTATGTTTCATTCTTGCATAACCCTGGATCAATGGTATCAAAGAGGTCTTCTCTTTCTTTGTTTATTTGCATGTCCCCAACAAGGTCAGGGTATAAGGAGTTAGGACTCGAACTGGTTGAACCTTTGCAAGACTAGCCTCACAAACCCTGACGACCTCCCATGGGGGACAAAAACAAAATATGATGGGGTAGGATATCCTTTAAAAATATTGCTCCAGGAAGCCCTCTAGTGACAAAGGAATGCAATGATGGATAAATCTTCCAAGATCCTTCGACAGTTACCCACAGGCGATGCATCTTCATCGAGCAGCCACTCTGGAAGCGCCACACCTTTTAACGTACAAGTTAATTTTGACATTCCCATATTTGAAGGAAAGGTAGATGCAAACGTCATAGAAAGATTGTTAAATATGTTGGAAAGATATTTTTCAATTCATGACATTTCCAATAAGGAAAATATTACTTTTTCACTCCACAAAGTTGCCCCACATGTCAAGGGCTGGTGGGAAACTTATTGTGAACAAAAGGACGAGAAGGAATCCTCACTGTTTTTAGCCACACCCATTTGGAATTCTTTCTGAGATTCCATCAAGGAACAATATTACCCCGTTGGTAGCTATAAAGATAAATACATAAAGTGGACCATGGTATAGCAAGGAAGGGACCAAGATGTGCAGGAATTCAAAAATGTTTTCCATACCCTTCGCACAAAATTGGATATCAAGGATTCTAAGCAGGATTTAGTACCTAAGTACCACAAGTTATACACAATTATATCCTAGAAAAGATGGAGTTCATGGACATCTCCTTGCTTGGCGTCGCCTATCGATATGTTCTCAAGATCGAGCAGAAATTTAAACAGAAGAATCCATACTTCGAATATACGAATCTGAAGCAAGGGTTGCCCCCAAACTGCAAAACAAAGGACAAAGCCAAGGTAGGGTGACCTATGACAACTCACCAAAGTCGCAAGAAAAGAACAACACCATGAAGACAAAGAAGAACATAGGGAAATGGTGTGGGTTCCATAAGAGCCCCACTCACAACACAAGTGAGTGTCGAGCCAAGCAGTCATTGGTGGTCGAGCTCAACGCTTCTGAATCAGATGCATGTTCCAACTTTGAGTTAGAAACTAATAAGAGGAGTGATAAAGGGAAGTAGATTATCGATGCGGAGCCTAGTGCCACCATTTCCACCACCAAGATCCATAGACTTGAGCCCAAATATCTAGAGGGGGGGTGACTCTTCCACTCATAGATGTGGGTGAAGGGTTCTCCACTGCTATTCATTATCGACGACGGGAGCCCAAAGAACAACATTTTAGCATACGCCATGAAGTGGTTGGGCCTACCAACCACACCACACTCGTAGCCATGTACCATCAGGTGGCTTCACCAAGGGCGAGATCTCTGCGTCATCCAACAGTGTCGCCTTCCCTAAAGCATCAAGCCCTTCACATATGAGGTACTGTGTAATGTTGTTCCTCTTGAATTTTGTGATGTTTTATTAGGAAAAACATACTTGTGGAAGCGATATGTTGTGTATGAGTCTAGGCCTC
Organism: Pinus taeda; assembly: GCA_000404065.3. Classification (NCBI taxonomy): domain Eukaryota; kingdom Viridiplantae; phylum Streptophyta; class Pinopsida; order Pinales; family Pinaceae; genus Pinus; species Pinus taeda. Next base: position 50,169 of record APFE031301956.1, read on the forward strand.
ACACTATTATTATTACTTTGGGCAATAATTTGCACAAGATACCGAAGATAGCACCGTCTACCACTATCTCTTTGATCATTGCGAAGAAATGCAACAAGATCATTTCCTAGACCATGAAATTTGTTTTCCTTATGATGCTCAAGACAAGAACAAGATTGTGGTCGTGACCTCCAGGCAAGCCTACCGACCACGCTACACTCATATTCATACACCATCGGGTGGCTTCACCAAGGGAGAGATCTTTGTGTCAACCAACAATGTCTCCTTCCCTAAAACATCAAGCCCTTCACATATGAGGTATTGTATGATGTTGTTCCTCTTGAAGTTTGTGATGTTTTATTAGGCCAACCATACTTGTGGAAGTGTTATGTTAAGTATGAGTCTATGCCTCACACTATTATTATTACTTTGGACAATAAGTTGTAAAAGAGAGTGGAACACATATTTCATTAAATTTGGAAGTAAATAGTGGATCTAGAATTTCAAAATAACCAAAAATCTCAATTCTAGTGATGTCCTTGTAATAAAATATTTCCAATGTTAATGAAATATGTGTTGTGGAGTAGAACCACCTACCACTATTTCTTTGATCACTATGAAGCAATGCAGTAAGATCATTTCCCAGGCTGGGAAAACTTTTTACCTTATGGTTCGCCCTTAGGGTAAGAAGAAGATTGTGGCCACGACCTCCAGATAGGGCTCCTCTGCACGACAACATCAGATGGTCGAGTTTGTAGAGGATTATAGGACATATTCCTCACCCACAGGGGTACCTCTACACTGTGAGGTCAAGCACTCCATCGATTTGACCCCGGGTGCACCGCTACCGAATGGACTGATCTATTGACGCTCTGTTCTAGAGAACGATGAAATCAAGAGGTAGATTCATGAGTTGTTGCAGAAAGGGGACATCAGGCCAAGTTCATAACACTGTGGGAGCCCGATCATTTTGGTATAGAAGAAGGATGGGACATGGAGACTTTGTATTGAATATGAGACACTAAACAAATCATTGTCCGGAATACGTATCCAATCCCATGAATTGATGACCTTCTGGACTAGCTCAAGGGGGTGGGGGTAATATTTTAGCAATATATACTTGAAGTTCGGCTATCACTAGGTACTGATTGAACCCTCCGATGTGTGGAAGACTGGATTCAAATCCAAAGAGGGCCTTTTCGAATGGTTGGACATGCCTTTCGTGCTGACGAATGCCCCCGCAACCTTCATGAGGTTGATGGATGACACCTTGTGACCCTTCACCAACTCATTCTTGGTGGTGTATTTGGATGCCATTCTGATATTTAGCGAGAGTTGGGAAGAACACCTCCACCATATTTGACAGGTCCTCCAATTCCTGCGACAACATAAGCTGTGTGCCAATTTGGAGAAGTTCACTTTTGATATGACCCATATTCAATATCTAGGGTATAACATTGATGAGCAGGGTGTGCATGTGGACCCAGCTAAGATATGAGTCATTCAGGATTGGCCAGCACAAACCACTCTACCAGAGCTCCACAACTTTCTGGGCCTTGCCAACTTCTACCACAGGTTCGTGTTGGGGTTCTCTCATATCACTTGGCCTTTGAGTCAAGTCACCAAGGGAGGAGCGAAAGAAGTTATTTTTGTCTGAATCCCAATAGAAGGTGCTTTTTGAGTTGAATCATTGCCTCTACTTTGCACCAGTGCTCACATTACCAAACCTCTAACAACAATTTGAGATCGAGATAACTGCCTTTGACTATGCTATTGTTGGAGTTCTTACTCAGCATGGCCATCCAATGGCATATCACAATGAGACACTTTCAAACATAGTCTGAAAGTATTCCACCTATGATAAAGATATTTATTCCATTTTGCAGGCCTGCCAACAATGGAAGCATTACATTCTGAGGAAGGAAATGTTCATCCACACAAACCACTGACCTGTGCAGTTCATATAGACACAAGGGAAGTCGCAGAATGATTTCCATCGGAAATGGTCCGCATACTTACAATAGTTAAATTTGACCATTAAGTACAATAAGGGCAACACCAAAAATGTTGCAGACTGCCTCAGCTGAACACAATCATGGCACTAACCACTATGCTCGACATGGAAAAATTTTTGGGCTAATATTCACAAATGGGATAACTTTCCATGATTTTCCAACAAAAAGATTCACCAATTTCCATTTTTTTATAAAAATGATTTTCCCAAATTTTACAATATAAAATTATTTTACCTTAAAAATATCCAACATTATATATCGAGTATATATAAAATTAAATGATTTAACAAATACATCAATAAACATTTTATAGTTTTCATATTAGGGACTAGTGAGATTCGCTAATGTTTCCAAACTTCAAGATAATTTTCCATTCTTAAAATTTTCCCTTGTGCTCAACTCTTGTCGGCACAAGACTGTGGGCTGACCACGTCTTTACCAGAGCAATCTAGAATTCGGCAACACATACTAGACCCTCCTAGAAGGCAAAAAAGTTCCAAATTTTCACATCAAGGATGCATTGTTATGCTACCTGGGACACCTCTATGTTCCTTCAAGCAAGAATGACAAGATGATTTGGGAGGCACACTACAGTCGAGTCACTTGACATTTTGGGGTAGAGAAAACAAGGGTAGTGCTGAAAAAGTATTTTTATTAGCCGAACCTTTGATAATATATTGGGAAGTACATCAAATCCTACACTTCCTGTTCCATTGCCAAACCAATCATCAAGAATCAAGGCATATATACTCCTTTTCCTACTCCTAGTCGACATTGGGAATCCATGTCCATGGATTACATGTTGGGTCTTCCTTCTACTGAGCATGGAAATGACTGTGTTTTCATGGTTATTGACAAATTCTCTAAGATGGCCAATATGGCAGCTTGCAAGATGAGTATCACAGTAGAAGCCACTGCTAAGCTCTTCTTTAAATGAGTGTGGGTACATTTTTGGATCCCACGGTCCATTATCTTAGATCGTGATAGCAGGTGCTTAAGTACATTTTGGTCAAGTCTCTAGTCAATGTTGGATACCAAGCTCATTAAGTCCACAACTTTCCACCCCAAAAATGATGGCCAAACAAAGGTCATCAGTACGATGATCGTACACATTCTGCGTATGTATAACTTGAAGAATCCATTAACATGGGATGCAAGCCTCCCCTATGTCCAACACAACTACAACAGAGATCTCCATAGCTCAACTAGCCACAACCCCTTTCAGGTGGGGTTGGGATTCCAACCACTATGCCCCTTTGTTGTGGCCATACCATTTGTAGCTACTCAAAATATTTGGCTTATGTCTAGTTTGAACCTGACAGGGCTAACAGCTTCATTGAGCACATATAGCACATCTAATGGCAAGCCCATGACACATTTGTCAGAGCCAATTCTGAGTACAAGCAACGTTATGGTCAACATCAGGTGCCACACAAGTTCTAGGTGGGCGACAAAGTTTGGTTCCATTTGCAAAAGGAGTGCCTCGTTGGGCCCTTCCACAAGCTTCATCCACTTTGATATGGGCCTTACACCATCACCAAAGCTATAGAGTAAAATCATTTCGAGCTTATCATTCCACCATTCCTTGGCCTGCACCCAATGTTCAATGTGGACCACCTTCGACCATACTTTCCATGATTACTGGACACATTAGACATTACAAAACAACTCGCACCAATAGAGTTAAACCTAGACTGCATGGAAGAGGCCACAACTGATCGAATATTGGACATGAAAATCAAGAACACTCAGTAACGGAAGATCCAACTGTATTGGGTTGACAAAGTTGGCAAACTCCTACACCAAGGCAAGTGGCTAACTAGGGACCAAGTTCAACAAAAGTTTCCTCATTTCATGGAGGCACTCAACGCAATGGGAGCCATTTCTTCCTAAGGGGGGAGGAGTGATCCAAGTGGATATTGATATCCACCCACCTATTCCACTTGGACCTCTACCATTGTTTCTTTTGAGTTTCCTTAGTTGTAGCACAACTTACTATTTTTGGCAGTCTTTGGGTCCAAAACTTTGAGAGTTGTTTTGAGGGACTAAAATATGTTCTTAGGGAAAAAAAGAGAGAATGAAACATCCTCGAATTAAGTGGTGATTTTAATTATGGCCTCCTTTTTGAGACCTTTGAAATGAGGTATTATAATAGCCAAATGAAGATCACATGCCGAAGTTACAGCCCCGAGAATTTGATATACCAATATACCCCAAACAAGGCCCACAATTTTGGTACTTCATCTCCTAGGGTTAGTTTTTTGGATGTTTAAGCTTTTCCATTATTTCTCAATAATATATAGGCCTTTGAGCCTCATTGTAACACACATTAGAGGCAGGTAGCCGCCACGTTTATTCTAAAAGATAAGGTATCACCGCCCGATCTAGTTTATTTCCATTTTTGTATGTACTCATGTTTTAGTTCTTTGATATTAATGAAATGAAGTTTTATTTCTGTTGCATCTATGTGTTTATGTGTATATCTATATTATTTTCCGTTACTGCATAAGTCTGGATCAATGGTATCAGAGCGGTCTTCTCTTTCTTTCTTTTTCTTTGCATGTCCCTAACTAGGTCAGGGTATAAGGATTTAGGGCTCAAACTAGTTGAGACTTTGCGATACCGGCCTCGCAAACCCCGATGACCTCCCATGGAAGGATAAAACAAATACGAGGGAGCAAGAGATCCTTTCAAAATATTGCTCGAGGAATCCCTCAAGTGAAAAAGGAACGTAATGATGGGTAACTTTTCCCAGAAACCTTGATGACTAACAACAAGCGATGCATCTTCATCTAATAGCCACTCTAGAGGTGCCACTCCTTTTAAGGTACAAGTTAACTTTGAAATCCAATATTTTAAGGACATATAGATGCAGACGTTGTAGACAGATGGTTAAATCTGTTGGAAGGATTTTTTCATTTCATGACTTTTCCAATAGGGAAAAGATTACTTTTGCACTCCTCAAAGCCGCCCCACATGTCAAGGAATGGTGGGAAACATACTATGAACAAAAATACGAGAGGGAATCCTCACTTTTTTCAGCGGCACCCACTTGGAATTATTTTGGAGACACCATCAAGGACCAATATTACCCTGTCAAGAGCTATGAAGATAAATACATAAAGTGGACCATGTTGCGACAGAGAAGGGACCAAGATGTGCCGAAGCTCACAATTTTTTTCCATACCCTTCGCACAAAGCTCGGTATCAAGGATTATGGGCAGAATTTTGTACTCAAGTACCGCGTCTATATACACAAGTACATCCTAGATGAGATGGAGTTCCTGGACATCTCCTCACTTTGCATTGACTATTGATACATTGTAAGGATCGAGCATAAATTTAAATAGAAGAAGTGAGACTTTGGATATGTGAATCCAAACCAAGGGAAAGGCACCCCCAAACTATAGAACAAAGGAAAAATCCAAGGCAGTGTGACCTAGGACAACCCACTGAAGCCACAAGCAATGAACAACACCACGAAGACATGGTGTGAGTTCCATAAGAGCCCCACTCACAACAAGAGTGAGTGTCGAGCCAAGCCATCACTGGCGGCCGAGTTGAAGGCTTCCAAATCAGATACATGTTCTGACTCTGAGTCAAAAACCAACAAGGGGAATGATAAATGGAAGAAAATTATCGATGTGGAGCCTAGTCCCACCATTCCAAGCACCAAGATCTAATGGGATGAGCCGAAAGATCCAGAGGAGTTGGAGTGACTCTTGCACTCACAAATGTGGGTTAAGGGTTCTCTAATGCAATTCATTGTCAACATCATGAGCCAAAAGAACCTCATTTCAGCAGATGTTGTGAAATGGTTGGGCCTACCGATGATACCACACTCGCAACCATACACCATTGCGTGGCTCCACCAAGGGCCAGATCTCTGCGTCAGTCAACATTGTCACCCTCCCTATAACATCAAGCCCTTCACATATGAGGTATTGTGTGATGTTTCTCCTCTTGAAGTTTTTGATGTTTTATTAGGCCAACCATGCTTGTTGACGTGACATGATGGTTATGAGTCTAGGCCTCGCACTGTTATTATTACTTTTGGAAATAATTTGTATAGGATACCGGAGGTAGCACCACCTACCGTTGTTTCTTTGATCACTATGAATAAATTCAGTAAGATCATTACCCACATCAGGAAATTTTCTTTCCTTATGATTCACCCTCTAGGAAAGAAGAAGATTGTTGCCACTACCTCTAGACATGTCTCCTCCACATGACAACAACAGATAGACGAGGTTGTAGAGGACTCTAGGGACATTTTCACCTCACCGACAGGGGTACCTCTAAACTGTCAGGTCACGCACTCCATCAATCTGACCCCAACCACATCACTACCCAATGGATTGATATATTGATGCTCTACTCTAGAGAACAATGAAATCAAGAGGTAGATTCATCAGTTGTTGTAGAAAGGGAACATGAGGCCAAGTTCATCACCCTATGGGAGCTTGATCGTATTGGTACAAAAGAAGGATGGGACTTGGAGACTCTGTATTGACTATCGAGCACTTAACAAGATCATTGTATGGAATATGTATCCAATCCAATGGATTGATGACATTTTGGACCAGCTCAAGGGGACGAAATATTTTAGCAAGATTTACTTGAAGTTTTGTTATCACCAGGTACGGATCGAACCCTCCGATGTGGAAGTATGCCTTAAAATACAAGGAGGGAATTTTTGAATGGCTGAATGCCCTTGAAACCTTCATGAGGTTGATGCAAGACATCTTGACACCCTTCACCAACTCATTCATGGTGGTGTATTTGGATGGAATTATGATCTTCAGCCAAAGTTGGGAACATGTTGTGGCCACCAACAACCCCCCTCCTTATGAAGTATTATTGCTAATACTAAATAAGTGGGGACCCTCAGTAAAAATCCAAAAATTAGTTAGTGTTACATTTTCGTTTTTAGATGAAACTTACAACATCATGGACTTATGAAAATACCTTGAAAAATCTAGAAAACCTAAGTTTCATAATGAAGAAAATTAAACTCACTCCATAAAGGACATCGCATCCCTCAAAGGATGATAGGATACACCTTCTAAATAAGTTAAAATGACAAAAGGTGAGATTGCGACGCGAAACCTCATCGCATCGCATACACTGAAGAAACACTCACATTGAAAAACTTTAAAAAATCGTCGATATGCGATATCGCATATCGCACATCGCAAACATCACATGAATTACACAAGGATTATAACGATCTGCGATATTGCGATACTGCGACACTGCGACATTGCGATACCACAAAGTTGCGATACTGCGACCTTGCAATAAAAAATAGAATGATGACATTGTGATATTGCGATATTGCGATCTGCGACATCGCAAAGCAAAATAGCGGGACCCCTCCATCGCAGTTGGTTGTGGCTCATTATTCACGAAAACTTTTTAGCCAAGAGTTGGTCATGTATTTTAATGTGAATTAATGAGTTATTGTCAGTTGTTAATGAAGTAGGGTGTTGTGGTTTTCGAAGAAATAGCTCACGTAAGGTGGCATGCTTTACATATCTTCGGCATTTAAAAGTTTTCCTGTCATTTGTCTTTTATCATTACTTCCACCTCAATGTAAACTGCAGGAAAGAAGGACGAAGCGTTATACAGGGAACTATGCAGAAAACAACGAGGAGGGAAGGCAGCGCTCCAATGTACATTTCAGAAGGCACACTTAATCCACTCAAGGAAGAAAAAGAGCCGCGGAACTCTTCTGAGGCATCTATCACAGATTTCTCATATACAACCATGGTTGAATGGGTACTGAACGATGTTGATACCAGAAACAAACAGTTTAATTCTCAGGGTCAAGAGCTCACGGAATCACTATTTTTACAAATTTTGAGCTTTATACCAAATGAGAGAAAAAGGCGCAAGAGGCAAAAACCGCATCAGGGAAGCCCAGATCAAGAAACAGAGACAGTTTCTGATGCGCGATTAGCGATTAGTGCTAATCGCGCATCGCTAAGAAAAATTGTTCGAAAAGGAAGGTCCCTAGTTGCTCAGTCACCTACGAGCCCCAAAAATTGCAAGAAATCAGCGATAGAAGCAAACTGGAAACATAAGACTGAAGCAAAAGTAGAAGCAGTCCAAGGGTTAACCAAGTTGAAATGGGATTTTTACAAGGCATACATGGTAATGATACATATTCATTGGATGATTCTCAAGCATATCATCAATTTTACTGAGAAGATAATGCCAGCTCTTGCCGATTCTATTTGCTTAACTCAAACAAAGGCGGAAGACAGTCAGCCGACTCTACTCAGCAAAATACTGAATGCTTGCGACATTAAGGAGTAGATTTAGAAATAGTTAGATAGTAGATTTAATTTTAGAAATAGTTTTGCTTAGAAAGATGACAGTCATTTAAACCGAATCCTCAATTTCTGTAAATAAGTTATTTAGTTAGTAGTATTTAAACCCTTCTCATGCATTTAGAGAAGGGTCTAGAAATTTATCAAAAACTTGTCCTCAGAACATGCACTTTTGCACCCTCAAAGGAGGTTTTGGTGAATGAATGGAACAGGGTTTATTTGATATTTGCATTTGATATCTTCTACTGATGTTGCTCTTTTGTACTCTTAGTAGATGTTAAATCAAGGAGAGATAAATCAATTGTTGCTTGAAGCTCATGAGTAGGACTAGTTATAAATGGTACTTTTATCTCTTAACCATTTCTGCTTATGCGTTAAAGTGTTATTCAGTTTTCAGTTATTTATATATTACAGCATGAATGTTTGAGTTATCATTTGGAACTTTTGTACGGTGATAACTATTTGTTTATGTTTAGTGTATGAATAGCTCATTTATGTGATAAGTTTTAGCAGTTGTTTCGTCTAAATTCTTATACAAAGTAGCTCATCTTTATCGAATTCTTTTCTTATGATAGCTGAATGATCTTTATTACCAGTTATTGTTTGAAATCTTTTTAGATCGCATAGAAGAAACATCACACCCTGGGTTAGTATAAATTTCGATGTTTTTCTGTTTATTAGAATACAATAGCATAGCATTAGATTAGATAGAAGTATTCCATTTAAAACAGAAACACCCATCTTTCTCACACACACACACTGAATTGGGAAACTGGTCCCATATCCCCAGTCGGACCTGCTATACGAAACGGATAAGGAGCTACCAACCAAGGTCCCGACCGGGCGGGTATCCCCCTTGTTGTCGACCCGATTTTTGGGGCCTTCAATAGAACAACACCTCCACCATATTCGACAGGTCCTCCAAATTATGCGGCAACACAAGTTGTGTGCCAATTTGGATAAATGCACTTTTGGTGTAATCCAGATTCAATATCTAGGGTACATCATTGATGAGTGGGGTGTGCATGTGTACCCAACCAAGATACAAGTCATTTGGGATTGGCCAACCCCAACCACTCTAACATAGCTCGAAAACTTTACGGGTCTTGCCAACTTCTATTGTAGGTTCGTGTTGGGGTTCTCTCATATCACTTGGTCTTTGAGTCAAGTCATCAAAGGGAGATCGAAAGAAAAAAAAATTGGTTTGAATCCCAACAGAAGGCATTTTCTAATTTGAAGCATCACCTCTGCTCTACACCAGTGCTCACATTACCAAACCTGCAACAACCATTTGAGATTGAGATAGATGCCTCCAACTATACTATTGGTGCAGTTCTTACTCAGCAAGGGCATCCAGTGGCATATCACAGTGAGACACTTTTGGACACAATCCAAAAGTATCCCACCTATGACAAAGAGATGTATTCCATTGTGCAGGCCTACCGACAATGGAAGCATTACATTATGGGGAAGTAAACATTCATCCACACAAACCACTGACCCCTGAAGTTCATACAGACACAAGGGAAGTTGCACAATGATTATCATCAGAAATGGTCCACATACCTGCAACAATTCTATTTAAACATTAAGTACAAGAATGGAAGCACCAAAAATGTAGCAGACTATCTCAGTCGACCACCAGTCATGGTGCTGACCATTGTGCTCAACTCTTGTGGGCACAAGATTGTGGGGTGGCCACATCTTTACAAGTGCGATCCAGAATTTGGAAACATAGACCAGATGCTCCTGGAAGGCAAGAAAGTTCCAAATTTTCACCTCAAAGATGCTCTGTTATGCCAGCTAGGACACCACTATGTTTCTTCAAGAGAGCATTGCAAGATGATTTGGGAGGCGCACTACAGTCAGGTCATTTGAAATTTCCAAGTAGAGAAAGTAGTGGTAGTGCTACAAAAGTATTTTTATTGGTCAAACCTTTGACAGGATGTTGGGAAGCACATAAGATCCTTCACTGCCTATGCCATTTCCAAACTAACCATCAAGAATCAAAGCTTATATACTGCTATACCTACCCCTAGTCAACCTTGGGAATCCATCTCCTGGATTACATGTCGAGGCTTCCTTCTACTAAGCATGGCAACGACTGCATTTTCGTGGTCATTGACATATTCTCTAAGATGGCCATTTTGGCGGCCAGCAAGAAGACTATCACAACAAAAGGCACTGTTAAGCTATTATTTGAACAACTGTGGGTATATTTTGGCATCCCACAGTCCATTATCTCATATCGGGACATTAGGTTCCTAAGTACATTTTGGTCAAGTCTCTAGTCAATGTTGGATACTAAGCTCACGAAGTCCATGACTTTCCACCCCCAAACTGATGGCCACACAGAGGTTGTCAATAGGATGCTTGTACACATTCTACATATGTACAACTCGAAGCATCCACTTACATGGGATGAAATCCTACCCTATGTCCATATCTCAACTAGCCACAACCCCTTTTAGGTGGGGTTGGGAGTCCAACCACTATGCCCCATTGATGTGGTCATACCATTTGCAACTACTCAAGAAAATTTGTCTCATGTTTAGTCCCATGCTGATAGGGCTAACAACTTCATTGAGCACATACAACACATCCGCCAACAAGTCCATGACATATTGGAAAAATCCAATGCTAAGTACAACGTAGTG